>WOXC01009503.1:0-112982 GCA_011680675.1 Gymnobelideus leadbeateri | reverse complement strand
TCTCTCTCTCTCTCTCTCTCTCTCCCCCCACCTCTGTTTCTTTCTGTCTCTGTCTCTCCCCCCTTTCTCTGTGTCTGTGTCTCTATCCCCCTCCTCTCTATCCTCCTCCTTTCTGTCTTCCTCTCTCTCTTTGTCTGTCTCTCTCTCTTTGTCTGTCTCTCTCTCTCCCTCCTTCCCTCTCTCTGTCTCTTTCTCTCCCCCCTCCCTTCTTCCTTTCCTCCCTTCCTTCTTCCCTCCCTCTCTCCCTCCCTCTCTCTCATCTTTATCTTTCCTCCTCCTCTTCCTCTTCCATCCTTCTCTATCTACCTCCACCCACACCTACCTCCATTTTAGTAACTCTTTCCTTGGCCTATGGTATATTTAACAAAAAACAGCCCAAACCAATCAACTCAGAAGATATTTTAGACCGGGGTTCTTAGCCTTTTTGTGTGTGTCCTGAACCCCTTGGACAGTCTGGTGAAGCTTGAGGATTCTTTCTCAGAATAAAGTTCTTGAATGCATAAAATGAAATACACAAGACTAAAAAGAAAACAATTATATTGAAATATAGTTATCAAAATATTAGAAAAAACAAAGTGTCCAGACACCGAGTTGAGACCCTTACTTTAGAAAGCTGTGTCAGGTCCCAACCAGGCCCTCAACAAACAGAAAGCCCAAGGCCAATATATCCTTGGTACCCACCCACCTCCCCAGATTCCTGAAGCTCAAGGAGACAAAGAAAGGGATGGTTTACATGATGCTGGACATCATCAGATTCCCTCAGGGCCACCGCCTTTGGCAGAAGACAGGCCAGTCTCTTCATGGCCTCATTTGGGGTTTTCTTGGCAAGAGATACTGGAGCAGTTTGCCATTTCCTTCTCCACCTCATTTTACAGATAAGGAAACAGAGGCAAACAGGGTGAAGTGACTAGTCCAGGGCCACACAGCCAGTAAATGACTGAGGTCAGGTTTGAACTCAGGAATCTGAGTCTTCCTGACTCCAGGCCTGGCACTCTATTCACTGTTGCCAACTAGCCACCTATACTAACTTAATGTTAGTAAGGGTTCCTGAATCTGCTATTTCAATGGTGTAAGGAGCTCCTGGGTAAAGAAACTCCCTTTACTATCTGCAACCTCTAATCCCAAAGATTTGTCTCAGGTATGGATGATAAATACATTCATACATACAGCTAAACATAAAGGGCACTGGAGAAAAGTAGGGTGCCATGTGGCAGGCCTGACAGTACAGATATGGAAAGGTCTGGAGGGTGAGCCTCAAGAGGCCAGTTCCCACTATAGCTGGGCCTTATCATGGCAGTTCCAAGCAGGGACTCACCAAAGACTAATAGGTTAAGTCACTTGCCCAGGGCCACCCAATCATTAAATATCTAGAACCAGGATTTGAACTCAGATCTTCTGGACTCCAAGGCCAGCTCTCTCTCCACTGACATACTGTCTGTATGATGCTGGAGAAAACTCTCTATTAATCATATCAATACAAAGAAGGAAAAAAGCTCAAAGTTCCCAATCACTGGAGGTCTTCCAATGGAGGCCAGATGGCCACCTGCTGGAGATGTTCTGGAGGCAGGTTCATGTTTCAGATAGAGTTTGGGCTAGCTGACCTCTCGGCTCTAAAGTCCTAGGATTCTGTGACTCAGTTTCCAAGGCTGAGAGCTCCTCTGCTACCCATTTTAACAAGGATGGGGGCTGCTAATGGAGCCTTTCACTTCTGAAGAGTCGATTGTCCCTTGGCCAATAACTCCAGGCATTGTTTATAGCAAGACCATCCCACTGACCTGTCACCCTCTTGGGAGCAACATTCTATAGCCACTCAGGCTTCCCCTGGGCCGGCATAGCAGCCGCTTCTCAGTCTGTTGGACCTTCTCACATGATTCCCCCTTGGGACTCCCTCCATTTCCTCCCCCTGTTTGGATCATCACTGAAGGGGGAGGAAAACAGGAGGGGACAAAATTGTTCCAATCCAACCATCTACAGTCCTGAGAGTAAGTTTTAGTACCCTAACAAGAGAGTCAGAATAAGCTTGTCAACTGTGTCTAAGTTTTGTTTATAGAAATCAAGATAGGGGCGACTAGGTGGTGCAGTGAATAGAGCACTGGCCCTGGAGTCAGGAGGACCTGAGTTCAAATCTGATCTCAGACACTTCCTAGCTCTGTGACCTTGGGCAAGTCACTTAACCTCAATTACCCTGCCTTCTCCCCTCCAAAAAGCAAAAAAAAAAGAGAAAGAAAGAAAGAGAAAGAGAGAGAGGGAGGGAGGGAGAAGGAAGGAAGGAAGGAAGAAAGAAAGAAAGAAAGAAAGAAAGAAAGAAAGAAAGAAAGAAAGAAAGAAAGAAAGAAAGAAAGAAAGAAAGAAAAAGAAAGAGGGAAAGAAAGAAAGAAATTATGATATAGCACTGGGCTATTAACATACCCCTGTGTCAAAATACAGAATGCATACCATGCCCCCTCACATGATGAAGGCAAATTATTTCTGTCTTTCTTCAGCTGGGTCCTGCAAAGAATATATAACTTAAGCCAACATTTGAAAACCAAGGGCCATCATGTTCTTTCATTTCATCAGTCATTTTTGGAAATATTTGGAAGGGCTTCCTTAATAGATTCAGTCTCGGCATTGAGTTTCCTAAAGTCCACTATAAATCTTCCCTTCCTACTCACTTTTTCTTTTTACTGTTCAAACAGGAAAGTTGTATGAACTAATTGTTTTCCTAATTATTCTTTCCCTGTTCCAGATCCTTTAAGATAGAGATTTATTTGTCTCCACCCTTTATTCTATACTGGAGTCAAATTTGAACTCAGTTCTTCCTGACTCTAGGCCCACCTCTCTATCCACTGGGCTACTAGCCACCTCTTATTTGCACTATTCTTAGTGGCAAAGACAGGAATAGAACCTGATGTCACACACCCCCTACACACACACACATGCTCAGGAAACAATACTCAGATCGATATTATCACTATTGAAAAGGGAGTGATAATCTATTGTCTTATAGTTTCATTCAGTCTCCTGGAAACTGCCTAAATCAAAGCTCCCTTTCCCATGATATCCTTCCCTAATAGAAGTCCTACCTTCCCAACCCTTACCAAGATGAACAGACTGCCTCACTTTGGCATGTTCAAGTTATGGCTTTCCTGATCCCCTCCCCCCATACTAATACTTGTCTCCCCTCTCAAAAAAATGCTCTTGTATTTGGCACATATTCTCTATGCATTTACACATGTTCATGCTGTCTCCCCCATAGAATATAAGCTACCCAAAGGCAGAAACTAGGGGTGTGATGTTGGTGAGATGCTCCTACTTTGAAAGTCAATTGTTAAATTTTCAATGTTAGCATTTATACCTCAAAAAGTGGCAAACGCAACAAATCAAGGATTGAGTTATTGTTTTCTTGTCTAGATTTAGAAAAGAGCTGGAGAAAATGTTAATGCAGATTAAACTTTAAAATGTGTACTGCCTACATCTCCCCACCCCCACCCCAGAGAGCTGGTTGTTAAACACTTGCTGGCACATTGCTGGCAGAAACTATGCCATCTTTGTCTCTGACTCCCCAGTGCCTAGCATGTGTTTAATACATTTAATACATTTGATAGAGGAATCGGTGGTTTTAGGCTTCTCTTTGGAACCTGTTTCCCCATTTCTATTTATACTCTGTAGCTGGGCTGTTATTACCTCCCATGTTGATGCCTAAGGTTTCCAGGGCCTGCTCACCCCACAGGTCAAGGTCTAATAGAGCAAGGGTTAGAACTTTAATGGTCAAGAGACCCAGGTGAGAAAATGGGAGAAGCCTAGATCCTGGTAGATGGGCTCTGACCCTGATACACTCACTGTGTGATGGCCATTTCACTTAACCTTACTGGGTTCTGGTTTCTCCTTCAATCTTCCTTTTCACTACCTCTCTTGCTATGGCTCAATTGTTAAAAAAAAAAAAAAAGGAACCAATGATTTGGGTTTTTTTTTTTTAGCTCTTTGGAGAAACCACATAAACCCAAGGCATTATTAGCACCATTATTATTAAATATTAATAATAACATTAGCATTATCTATTATAAGCCGGGGGTGGGAGATGGCTCAAATGACTTTGGTTAGAATAATTAAGGGAAAACTGAGGTCCCTCCAGCTACTCCCACCTTTCTAAAAAATAAGTACTGTGTTCAGGACTCCTGGGAACATGTCCTCCTCTCCCTCTATCCCTACCTCATACCATGGGGAGGGACTGGCTCGTTCCTACCCAGTGTCCCTACCCAGGCTATTCCTCCAGCTCTCCCACTCATCCAGATCACTCAATGGCCAATTCCTTCACCAAGCCTTCCCAATCCTGGTCCATGCTGCCATAGAAATTTAGAAGAGGAAGAAACCCCAGCTTTATTACTCACTGTCTCTATGATTTTGGTTGATTCACTTAACTTCTTGGACCTCAGTTTACAAATCTGTAAAATGGGGATTGGACCAGATAACCTCTACGTTTCCCTCCCACTTCTAAATCTATGGCTCTATTATCCCTACAAATCCCTTCTTTCATTTATTTATTTGTTTGTTTTTTCACAAGAGCTCTGATTTTATCAGCGTAGGGAGCTTCTAGGGAGACACTTCACTCACCATGACAGACTGGAACCTCTTCTGGGACATAGCGTACATCGAGAAATTTGCCCAGGGTTACACAATCAATACCTATCAGAAGCAGGACTTAACTCAGGTCTTTCAACTCTGGGGTGAGGAGTCTACCTATTCTAAAGCTTTGGCACTTGGAACTCTGATATAGTCTATGAGTTTATGAGTTAAGGAAGATGCCTCTTAGACTTAGATCATTTCCCTTTACTAAATGTTGCATGTGCGTGTGTGCTGTGTTTGCCCAATGAGATGACAAGTAATGAAAGCAGATCATGGCTCGTGCCCCATAATGCCTAGCACAGTACTGGGTACTGAGTATGTAGGTGCTCTTTTTTTTTTTAATTTTCCAAATTCTCTCCCTCCCTCCACCCCTTCTTACACCCATCAAGAAGGCCAGAAATACAATAAATAGCTGCTCTTTAATTTTTTTTTTTTGTCTTTTTGGAGGGGAGAAGGCAGGGCAATTGGGGTTAAGTGACTTGTCTAAGGTCACATGGCTAATAAGTGTTAAGTGTCAGGTCCTCCTGACTCTGCCGGTGCTCTATTCACTTCCCCACCTAGCTGCCCCTGCTCTTTAATTTTGAAGAAACAAAACAAAACTTCTAGGTGAGAGATGGACTATGAGGACCCCTGACTTTGAAGACCAGAGGTGAGGATGAATGTGAAGGAACTGTGTCATCCCAGGCTAGCAAACAGGGGCTAGATCCCAGTGTTTCCTGGTGATACCTACCAAGAGGCAACAGCCAATGTAATGAAAAGAATGCTAGTCTGCTAGCCAGAAGAACCAGATCTGAGTTCTGGCTCTATCAATCAAGCAATCGTCCAGTATATATTAAGTTTCTACCATGTTCTAGGTACTGTATTAGATGCTAGGGATACAGAGACAGAAAAATAAAGCTGTTCCTACTCTTAAGGACCTCACATTCTTCTACTGAAGGAGACAAGGCGTACGTCTATAAATACATACGGAATAAATATACATATACAAAATAAATCTACAGCAGCTCAATTCAAGGTAATCAGAGATGAAGGGCACTAACAGTTAGGGGGAAGGGAGGAGGAGAGAGGACTCAGGAAAGGTTTTATGCAGAAGGCAGCCCTTGAGCTGAACCTTAAAAGAAATGAGGGATTTTATGAGATGAGGAGAAAGTGCGTTCTAGGCAGGGGTATGACCAGGGCAAGGTCACAGGGAATATGCCAGTTTGGCTGAACTGAAGAGGACAGAGAATGGTCTAATGGAAAGATACATTGGGATCAGGTTGTAAAGCACTTTGAAAGCAAAGCAGGTCTCCTTCATAGAGGTGGGGGGGAGGTCTACAAGTGTGGAACATTGCCTGTGACATCAGATCTTTTCAGGCCTTTTTTCAATTTATCAGGGCAGCTAGGTGGCACAGAGGATAGCAAGCTGGGCTTGGAGTCAGAAAGGTTCATCTTCCTGAGTTCAAATCCAACCTCAATCATTTATTAGCCATGTGACCCTGGGCAAGTCACTTCACCCTGTTTGTCTCGATTTCCTCATTTGTAAAATGAGCTGAAGAAGGAAATGGCAAACCACTCCACTATCTTTGCCAAGAAAACCCCAAATGGGGTCATGGAGAGTTGGATGTGACTGAACAACAAAATCAGTTTTTATTGAATTTTTTAAAAAAAATTTAAATTCATTTTGAACTTAAATACATAGAGACAAAAAAAAACATTTCCATGTACATAGTTTACTGATTTATTTTCTTTTCCTCCTTAAAAAATTCTTTGCTATAAGGGATGGCTCTCTGAGAGGAAAGAAAGAGGAATATAGGAGGAAATCTTGGCAATGGGGAAAGAAAGATGTCAATAAACATCTATTTTTTAAAACCAAGCTAAGGAGTTTATATTTTATCCTAAAAGCGATAGGAAGCAACTAGGGAGAGAGTAGGGAAGTGAGATGGTCAGATTTCTATTTAAAGAAAATCTCATTGGCAACTGTGTGGAGCTAGTATGGAGCGAACTAATTCTGTGGCTTTGAGTAAAGCAGAATCTCTTTAGGCTCTGGATTTCCTTATAAAAGAGCACCCCAAGCCCAGCCTTCTGGGCTAGGCAAAAGTGGAACTCACTGAAAGGTATTTATTGTGATAACATCCTTCTTCCCATCCTCCCCCACTGGTCAACAAAGGAAAGACTACCTAGAGACAGCAGCCCCAGGAATTTTCCATCCCAGCCCCACCATTCATCCTGAGAGGAAAGAAGAAGGAAAGGGTCCTCAGGATGTTTCCATTCCTGGCAAGTTTGGGACCCAGCTCCCTTCTGGCACTAGGAGCCCCATTAGAAAATTAGCTCAACTTGTGGGACTCCTGTACATAATCTGGACACTGACACAAGTCTTTATGTGCAGAATGAGGAAGCTGCAAGTCTTTATCTGCAGAATGAGGGGGTTAGCTTGGATAGTCACTGAAGTCTCTTCTCCAGTTCTTACATACTATGAGTCTATGAGTTTATGAGTTAAGGAACTTGGTAGAGCTGCCCTTTGCTTGCCCCCTTGGCTGAGAATGGGAGGAGGGGAGGAGGAAGGGGATCCCCAAGCTTCAGGGGTCGATTGTAGTCATGTTCGAAACACATTATCTTGCCCATCATCCCTGCCCAGGGACTGGACCCCAGAGGCTATTCCCTAGCCTTATGGACATTGATTTGACTCCACTATTATTGATCTGGTGGCTCTGGGGCTAAAGAATGGGGATGGGGGGGGGGGAACAGGAGCAGATGGATGAGGAGGAGCTGGGTGGTCCTCAAAATGCCTTCCTGGGTCCCCTGCCCTAGGGCACCAAATGTTCACAAGCAGATTAGTGACCCACTTGATTAGCCACCTGATGGTCTCCTTGCCTTTGTCTGCTTAGTACAGGAACTGGAGGACAGGATAGGACAGGACAGGACAGGACAGGATAGGACAGGACAGGACAAGACAGGAGAGGACAGGACAGGACAGGACAGACCTAACCCAAAGATCAGGTGTCCTGGTACTGAATTTATAAGATAGTCATTAACTTCAGAGGGATAGGTTAGCTTATCTTTGTAACAAGACTTAGGGCTCCAACCTATAGAGGGCACATATAAAGTGGTATCCTGGCCACAGTCCTGTTGGTTTATCTGTAACCAAGGCAGGATGACTCAAACTTTGTCCCATGTGGCAACAGTGGCTGGGAGTTGTGGTGGTGGGAATTCCATTTAGAGTGGTCCAGAGACCACTAACCTCTCACACTCTGTAGTCCTCCAGCAGTCTCTGTGGGAATTGGGGAAAAGGTAGGCACCAGGAAAGGAAGAAGTAGTAGGAACACAGACCACCACAGGTCAAGGAAGGAGAGGGAGAGGACGGGCCAGTCAGCATTTATTAAGTACTTATTAGGGAAGCTAGGTGGTGCAGTGGATAGAGTGCTGGCCCTGGTTTCTGAAGGACCTGAGTTCAAATCCAGCCTCAGACACAAGCTGTGTGAACCTGGATAAATCATTTAACCCTGTTTGCCTCAGTTTCCTCATCTGTAAAATGAGATGGAGAAGGAAATGGCAAATCACTCCAGTATCTTTGCCAAGAAAACCCCCAAAGGGGTCATGAAGAATCAGACACAACAACAAAATATGGGCGGGGGAAAAAAGGTGACAGAGAATAAGGAGTTAAGGAAAGTACCAAATTTGTAAAACTGTATGCCTGGGATGATAGTGGTGCCCTCAAAAGTAATAAGGAAATTTGAAAGAGAGGAGAATTTGGGAGTAAAACAGTGAGTTCCACTGTGATTAGCTGAGTTTAAAGATGCCTCCAGGACAGACAATCCAAGATGTCCAACAGGCAGTTAGAGATGAAAAACTGGAAATCGGGAGAGAAGTTAGGCTGCTTAAATGATGTGACAATCATCTGCATAGAAACTCTTGAATCCACAGCTGCTGCTAAGGTCACCTGGTGAAATGGGAAGCTGGGAGAAGTGAAGAGGGCCCAGGATGGTCTTCAGGCCATGCTATCTCCCAGTAGGACTGCACCTCTCAGGGCCTGTCTGCATTGCTGCCTCTTCCCACACCCCTCATTAGCTGAATTTGCCCCCGGTTAAGGATTTCTAATAATGACGTTGGCAGTAGGTTCCCAAAGGAATTTCTTATATAGCTGACTTCCCACACATAGAATTTTAGGATTTAGAGCTGAACGGAGCATTACAGATTATAGGATCACAGACCTAGGGCTGGGAGAGACATCATCTAGTCCAACTCATTTCTTTTACAAATGAGGAAACTGAGGCACATGCAAGTCCATCCAGGTAGTGGTCATCAAAGGTGGGAATTTGAAGCCAGCCCCTCTGATTCTAGAGCTTGCTATCTTTCCACTGAGGCAGCTAGGTGGCTTAGGAGTTCAAATCCATCCTCTGAAACTTACTAGCTGTGTGACCCTGGACAAGTCACTTAACCTCCATCTGCCCCATTTTCCTCACCTGTAAAATGGGAAATTAATATCAGCTACTTCTGAGAGTTGTTGTGAGGATCAGATGAAATAATATTCATAAGCACAGTGCCTGGCACATAGTAGGTATTCTATAACTGTTACTGGCCATCATCATGACCATGCTGTTTCCCATGTTGTTATTATCCTGACATCCTTATTCTCCAGATGAGGACAAGCACTTGTCCAGTTGGGTTCATACAGCTAATGAGCAGTCAAGATGCCAACCGAGGTCCTCTGACTAGGCTTCCTTTTCTGCCACCTGTCAGTGCAGAAGTGGAACTGGGAGTCATTTTCCTCTTTCCACTTTATGATTAGATACAGCCAAAAACATTTCCCTCCCAGTACTTACCTAGGCTAGTCATTGAACAGTCAATCTGCCAACAGTCCTTCTCTTAATTGACATAGACATTGTGGTTTTTTCTTTCATGTAATGATTTTTTTTCAATTAATAGACATTTATTTTCTCTCCTCTCATTCAAAAAAGAAATATACTGTTCTTATAATGAATATGCAGAGTAAAGCAAAAGCAATTTCTACATTGGCTATGTCCAAATATGTGTTCCTTACTCTGAATCCTGAGTTCATCACCTCTATGTCAGCATTCCTCTGTCATTGGTCCTCTGCAATCATGGTTGGCCATTACATTGATGAGTTGTTATTTTGGGGGTTTTTTTGTGCTTTTTTGCAGGGCAGTTGGGGTTAAGTGACTTGCCCAAGGTCACATGGCTAGTAAGTGTTAAGTGTCTGAGGCCAAATTTGAACTCAGGTCCTCCTGACTCCAGGGCTGACTCCTGACTCACTGCGCCACCTAGCTGCCCGATAAGAGTTTTTAAGTTTTTCAGAGTTGTTTAATTTACAATGTTGCACAAATTGTTCTCCTGATATTTCTCACTTCACTCTGCAGCAGTTCATGCAAGTTTTCCCAGGTTTCTCTGAAACCATCCTCCCTTCATCATTTCTTACAGCACAGTCATATTCCATTACAATCATATACCATAATTCAACCATTCCCTAGGTGATGGGTATTCCCTTGGCTTCAAGTTCTTTGCCAGCATCAACATACACGCATACACACACACACACACACACACACACACACACACACACACACACAGAATTCCTATAAATTATTTTTGTATATATAGGACATTTTCCTCTTTTTCCTCTTTAATCTCTTTATGGTATAGGCTGCCTGAAAGGGAATGCATAGTTTAGTGACTTTGGAGACATAGTTCCAAATTGCCTTCTAGTAGGTCTGGACCAATTCACAGCTCCACTAACAATGCATTAATGAGCTGGCTTAGACGTCATAGGACCAGGGTTGCAATGAAAAAACTCTGCTATTTACTAGATAATAACGTGAATTTATTACTTCCTATCTTTACATTTCAGAGTGAGATGTTTGATCTAGATGATAGCAAATATTCCTTTTTCAGTCTGAAATCCCATGACTATGTTCCTGTTGCACTAACTTCTTTATGATACCGCAAACCAATTCCCCAGCAGTAAATCAGAAAGGCTGAACTCTCTCCTGACTGTTTCCCTAGGAACTGACATCCTATAAGGCTTGTCTTTTGGGCCTTCAGTATTCCCAGCAAATCCTCTCATTCCTTCCCTAGGCATTTAGAGAAATGGGGAAACAGTTTAGAGGATAGACTTTGGAGAAGTATCTCCCATCCACCCATCCAGCTATGGCCAGATTCAGTTTGGAAAAAAAAAAAACTTTGATTTAACCTTCATTTCTCCCTTTCCTCACCCAGATCACCAGGGAAAGAGCAATATGGTTAAAAATAATAAGCATATGTGGTCATCTGGCACAAGTCAAAAGTCATGATCTCTTCTGCCGGTGATCTGCCTCCCAAGAGAGTCCAGACAGCTCAAATTCTCTTTGTTTCAATAACCATATTTCCTCCTTTTCAGCTTTGTTTTACAGGGGCCATCCTCAGATCTGCCAAAGGATTGAATCTATGAGCCCCTTCTCTTAGAGAACCTATGAACCCTACCCAAGGGAAGAGGTAGGCTTTTAAATTGTGAGGGCTCTGGAAAAAAAATCCATAATAATATATTCAGAGTCGCAATCTCTGGAGCCAGTTATCCTCTCTGGCACTTTTCCCTGCTGACTGCCACACACACTCCTGGCATGGTCCTGCTCTGTGGCATCACCAGATTCTCTCTGGTCTAAGGGGCTGGGTTGGCATGGATGGCATCAGAGTGAGAAGGCTGATCATGCCAGCTGGGAGCCAAAATGTCTACTCCCAGGAACAGACAGAAAAGACTGATCCTTATCTGAGAAGTGGAAGGGGATAGTACTCTATAAGAAGTTTTCAGAGCCTGTCTTAATGGTATGGTATTTCAGAATTATTCAGCAAAAAGTTGTTAGCAAAATCAGAAGTCTTGGTCTCCTAGTGAGAAGCAGAAATGACATAATACTAGTATAATGTTCTCTTCAGAAACCAGGGGAGAGATGAGAAACAGATCTGGGGAACAGACTTCCTTTGTCTTGTGGGGGCAAAAATTAGAAACTGCCAAATTCACTCCCTCCACCTCCATACACAATGGGCTCTGGACAATTCCTGCTCCTTTTGACTACAACTAAGATAAATAATCCAAGTTTTCAAGATTTGGCTTTTTCTAAGTACAGAAGCAAGAATTCTGCTCAAGTCTCAACACACTGGGGTGGCATAAAACATACTGGGGCTGACTGAGCATAACTGGATGTTTCAATACCCTGGGCAAATCACTGATCTTCTTTTGGCTCAGGGTATAGTACAAAAGCCACCAGGGAAAATTTAGGTAAAGGTGATGCTTTGATAGTCCAGCTGAGGGAGTCCAGACAAGGGTGGAATATTATTCTCTTCCTTCTTTTCTGTCCTAGACTCTCTAAATTAATTTCCCCAGTTGGGGGAAGGAGGTGGTGGTGCATAATGAAATCACCACACATGCTCATTGACTAATCTAGGCAGAATTGGCCTTCCTACAGAGTTCGTTTCTACTAACTCACTCCCACCCTCCACTCCTGCCCCAAGCCTTCCCAAGACAGAACAACCTTCCACAAATTTAAGCATTCAAAAAGCCCTAAAAAAGTCATCTACTCCATGTTGGCAGCAAGGTGTATCGAAGAAGAAACTGGACTTGGAGTCAGGAAAGCCGGGGCTGAAATCCCACTTCTAATACTTTTTTGACTGTGTGTCCCTGGGAAAGTCATTTACCCTTTCTGTGCCTGTTTCCTTATGTGTAAAATGGAAAAGCCCCTCCAGATCTAAAATCTGTGGTCCCTACCTCAAAGTAATCTGCGCTCTAACTCTCTGAAATACCCCTCCAATGCTGGTTCAACCATTGAAGGCCTCCAGTGGGGAAGAAAACAGAAAGCAGCCCATTTCATTCTTGGACATCTCTAATTGTTAGGAAGTTTTTCCTGACATCAACCCCAATTGGCCTTTGCGCATCTTACACCCACTGTTGCTGGTTCTGCCCTCCCGGGCCAAGCAGAATGGGGCTGCTGCTTCCTCTTTCCCCTAACAGCCCTTCAGAAGCTGGAAGACAGTTAGCAGGTCCCCCCACCACCGAATCTTCTGCCCTGAGTGATTTCTTGTTGGACTCTGCTCTCACTGGGTATCTTTTTAAGACAAGACTGGGGGCTTTGCCTCTGCAGATCTCCAAGACTCTGGTGGGGAGGGCTTTCCCCTCTGCCTCTCTCATCACCACCCGCCACCCACTCAGAGAACTAGATTTAAGAAGTCTCAAGTCCTTTATCTGAGGGAGACTCAATTTGGAGATGAGCAAAGAAGCGAGGCTTGGGGCGGGGACCGAGTGAGGACCAGACAAGAGCAGAGCAGCCGGGCTGGTGCTGCCCATGAATTATGGAGGATGCGGGGAGTCTCTGGCTCGCTGACTGGTCCTTAGACGACAGCAAATGAGGTAAAGATAAGAGGGTGTGGGACCAGGGAGGGAGACAAGGACGGGGGGGTGGGGCGGAAGCCCTCTTGGGGTACAGGGAAACCGTTGGCTGAGAAATCGAGGGAGCCGGCGAGCGGAGCGTGTGAGAGAGGGAGAGGGAGACAGAGGAGAGAGGAGGAGGAGGAGAAGGGGAGGGGGAGAAGGAGAGGGAGAGGGAGGAGCACATCGTGATGCAGAGATGCTGCAGTGGCTAGGGGCGCGCACACACACACTCACAAGCCGCGGCGGCGGCGGCGGTGGCGGCAGCAGGACGGCAAGAGGCTGAGGGAGGGGGGCGGGGGAGAGAAGGTGGCTCCGGGCTCAAGGACTCCGGCTGCTGCGTCGGCTCGCCTCGGATCCACACCCTGCGTCCCAGGTACGTCCCAGGCCCCTGGGGCCCCCCCGGGGCTTCAGGAGGTGGTCCTGGCATGGGCTCCAGACTCTGCAAAACCTCAGCTAAACTTGGGGCCGGGCAGGGGGCGTGGGCAGAATAGGGGTTGGCAGGCACCGGGAGGACTTCCTCTGGCATCCCCTCCATGGGGGGACCCCGAGAAGGTGGCAGCCTTCTCCGGTTCCCAGTCCCTCTCCATCCGCATCCCTGTAACCTGAACTGGCTGAGGCTAGGGACCGGCTCCCAGCAGCGTGTCTCGGAATGCAGCAGCCAGGGATAGGGGAGGCCCACAGTCAAGGGGCAGCTGTCCTAAGGGAACCCCGGGGGGCCACCCCATCCCCCAAGGTGCTGGGTGTCCCAGCAAACAGTAACTCCAGGACCCTAGTACCCTAGACTGGCCATGAACGTCCTGGGAAGAGCGAGAGCCTTCCCTGAGGGTCTGAGCCTGGTTACTTAATTAAGCACTTCTTCCAAAGTCTTTTTTTAGTTTTGTGATGGTTTAAGGTTCTTTGATTTGTTTTGTTTTCTTTGGAAGATTTTAGTTTTCTTTTTCAGAATGAGGGAAAGATTGTTCGTGAATGGAGTTAGGGCGGGGGGCGGGGAGTGGGAAATGGTGTCCACCAAAGACTGGAGTTCAAGTTTTAGGAAGGAAAGGAGCCCCGGGAAGAGCAATGGACCCAAGCTACTGAAATATAGTGAAATAACGGGAGCTTGTGAGGTCTGGGAGGCCGACTTTCCTCCCTCTCTCTTCTTCCACACCTCCTAGCTAGTGGGAGGGGAAATATTTTCAGGAAGCTTTAGCTTCTTAATAAGGGAAGGGGATAGTGATAGGAAGTGGGCGTGGGGAGTCGGAGGGAAAAAAAAAAGAAGTGAGCACATCCAAATTAAAATCCTCCCTCAGACACTTGCTGGCTGTGTGACCCTGGGCAAGTCACCTAACCTTTGTCTATCTGCCTCATCAGCTGTTAAATGGGTATAATAATATTTGCCTCCCTCTGTTATTGTGAGAATTAAATGAAATGACACTTTACAAACTTTAAAAATTTTATGTAGATACAGGTAGTTATTATTTATATGCAAAAAGACCCAGTGACAAACACCAGCCCCTGCACCCAAATGCCCACAGACCACCTGGAGAAACCCTGCTGTGGGGCCTACAGTCTTGGCACTAAGGGGTTCTCCAATTGTGGGTGGCAAGGAGAGGGAAAGGGGAGTGATAGAAACAAAGGGGACCCAGGTGCTGAATAAGTACAGGACCTAAGGGAGGGAGGACCAGGGAGACAGGCTCCCAGAAGGGTGAGCTTGAGGTCTAGAAACCAGAGATGTCATTCAAGGTTGTTTGGAGGTTTGAGAATCCAGAGGAAGGGGGAGGGGTGATAGGGACTGGATCGTGTGAACATTTGTGTGAAAGGGAGCATAGAGAGAGGATGTGCTCAGAGCCCTACTTGCTCCCCTAGGCAGGACTCTCTTTGTTCTGGCATTCTGCCCCCACCTTCATTTCTGTTCCCCTATTTTCCCAAGGCCTCAACCATGTTTCTTTATCTAGTCAGTACTTGAGGAGGCAGCACCAAGGTGTGCTGTGAAAAGCTCTAGCTTTGGAGCAGAAGGACTGGGGCTCTGATCTGGCCTCTGCCACTTACCATCTGCACGACCCTCAGCAAGTCAACTCTGAGCCTCAGTCTCCTCATTTGTAAAATGAGAACTTTGGATTAAGTGATCTTTAACATCTCCTTTCTGATACAAATCCTCTGATCTATTGGGAGAAGAGAGAGCATAAATAACAACTCCACAGCCGATCCCAAACCCTATTCTTGGCATGAGTTTTGAACTCCTCTTTCTAATCTCTAACCAGAGCCGCTCTTGAGGTCTGAGTCCCACAACTCCATTCTGGGAATAGGCAAGAAGATAGTTCATAGGTCTAAGAATAGAAGAGCAGAGGTTCTGGATAACCCAGCAAGAGAGAAAATCTTCCTCTGAATATCAAAAGTTGGCTCAGAGAACCCTGTGCCTCTCTCTTTCTCCCTAGGACCTGTGGAAAAGGGACTTCTGGCTGGACCAGCCACTTCTAAGAAGCAACTAGCCATTCACCATACAGTCTCTCCCTATAATGCCCCAATCACTTATCCCTTCCCAGCCAGACTGCAGCAATGAAGCAACATACCCACCCACCTCCTGCCAGGCTCTCTCTTTTCTTTTTTTCTTTTCTAGCATAACCTAACGTGCAAATCAATATCTTAAAAAACTTTCAAACTGTTGTGGTTTTTTTGCAATAATTACATTTTTCATGATTGCTTCTGGGTCTCCTTCAGCTCTTTGTCTATAACTCTTCCACATACTTTTCAAAATGTTTTCATATAGATTTGTAAATGTCAATATGTAGTTACAGTTAATGTAGAAACATGGGGTTCATAGATTTGAAAGCTGAAAGGGAAATTAGAGGCCATCTGATCTAATCCCTTCACTTTACAGAGGGAAGACACTGAGGCCCAGAGAAAAGAAGAGGTTTGCCAAAGGTCAACCAGGTTAGGGCTAAGGTGGGATTCAAACCCAAGGCTTCTGGCTCCCAGGCCATTGCATTTGCTAGGGCCCCTCATTGCTTCTCATTCAATCCTATTAGCCCTGCTCTCTTCACTCTGCATTATTATACAAGCCCTTCCATAGCTACATTTGTATTTGCCACAGTATGGTGTAGTAAAGAGACCAATGGATTTGAATTGAGAATTTGAATCTTGGTTCTGCTATTTACAGCTTGCAGCTGCAAATTGACCTTAAGTCAAGTTTCTTCACCACTCAGAGATTACTCTTTTTCTATCAAATGGGAAGGATACCACTCACCCTACTTACTTCTCAGGATTATTGTGAAAAACTAATGAAGGGTGCTAAACACATGTGTTTGATACCATCATTAGCTATTGTTTCTAATTCTACAATACTCCATATCATTCTTTTACTGATTACACCAGTTAGTACAAGTAGTTTTATACAGGTAGCATTGTTTTTATTTTGTTAGGGTAGAGAGAGTCCCAGTAATGCCAGCCCCCTTTCATCCCCTTGGGACTCCCAGGGGAGACTGAGCTAGGGAAGGAGGAAGGCAGGAAACAAAGGCAGACAGAGAAAAAGGCAGAGGGTCTGGGAAGCGTTGTTTTGACATACAGACCCAAAATGCTCCCAACCATTCACAGAAATAGATGCATTATTGTGCTGGAGCGGGGGTAGGGGTAGGCAGGCAGTCACATTTGTGTCTTTGTATATGTATATGCCCAATTGCCCCTTTATCTCTTTTCCTGACTGTGATTCATTTCCCATTGCTCTCATTTTCCCTGGCTCTGCTAAACTCTTTCATCTACCTCAACCCCAAAAGAAGAGCCGCCCAGATCTGAAAATGGGCTCCTTTACTCAAAATAGACCATGCCTCAGTATCCCCCACCCAGCACAATGAAGGGGAAGGAATGGAGAATTGAAACAGGATCTTCTATACATGGAATAGGGTTAGGGGCCTGATCTATGATGTCATCAATGCACGGAACCCCCAGATGAGGAAACTCTCCTAATAAAAGTTGGTCAATAAGCATTTATTAAGTACAATAAGCATTTATTATGCCGGGGGCAGCTATGTGGCAAAGCGATTAAAGTACCTGACCTACAGTCAGGAAGACCTGAATTCAAATCCAACCTCAGATACTATCTGTGTGACCCTGGGGAAGTCACTTAACCCTGTTTGCCTCAATTTCCTCACCTGTAAAATGAGTTGGAGAAGGAAAAAGCAGAGCATTCCAGTATCTCTCCCAAGAAAACCCCAAATGGGGCCATGACCCTGTTTGCCTCAGTTTCCTCATCTGTAAAATGAGCTGGAGAAGTAAATGGAAAACCACTCCTGTGTCTTTGTCAAGAAAACCCCAAATGGGATTACAAAGAATTGGACATGACTGAACAACAATGAAATTATGCCAGGCATTATAGCAAGAACCTTCTCTTAAAGAGTTGTCTAGAGCACTGAGAGAGGTTAAGTGTCATGGGGAAGCCAAAAATTGTGGATGTAGGAGGAAGGACCAAGGACTGTAAGAACT
Organism: Gymnobelideus leadbeateri; assembly: GCA_011680675.1. Taxonomy (NCBI): domain Eukaryota; kingdom Metazoa; phylum Chordata; class Mammalia; order Diprotodontia; family Petauridae; genus Gymnobelideus; species Gymnobelideus leadbeateri. The sequence continues at coordinate 95,530 of WOXC01009503.1, read as the reverse complement.
TCTAAGTCTAGGAGATGGTGATATCAAAGAGAGAGTCAGTGTGAGAACAGGCTACAAAACTATCATCTGGAATGAATTGGGAGCACCAGAGACAGGGGGAGGGACTATCTGACCTCTCAAAGTTCTTTCCAGTTCCTAAGGTTTAGTTACCCTCAGAAATAATTGTGGGCAAACTACATAGCTCCAGAATTCACATTCTATTCTAGTGTAAAAACAGGAGACATGAGGTTCAAGTCACAGCTCCAACCCTTAATAGCTGATGTTTAACCTCTCTTCCTCAGTTTCTACAAGCATAAAATAGATATGATAATACTTGCACTCCTTACCTGGCAGGGTTGTTGTAAGGAAAACCCTTTTGTAATTCTTAAATATGTAAACTATTATCATTCCTTAGTATAAACTGAATAAAGGTGACCCTTGGACATAGATGTTAGTCACAAAGGCTTGGGGGCGAGAAGAAACCTTCATTGAAGGTACTTTGGAACTTTGAAAAACCCAGGGTTAGAAAGAAAGTGTTCCATGTACAAGGGGCATCATATGGTTTGCCTTCTCAATGGGTGGGGGAAGAACTGGAGGAAGGGACAGAATTTGGAACTGAAAATAAAAAATGAATGTTAAAAAAAGTTTTTTAAGAAAGTGCATGATATAATGGAGAGTGAAATGAGCAGAACCAAGAAAATGTTGTATGCAGTAACAGCAATATTGTTGGGGTTTTTTTACCTTGTTTTGGAGGGGGGAAGGTAGGGCAATTAGGGTTAAGTGACTTGCCCAAGGTCACACGGCTAGTTTTGTGTTAAGTGCCTGAGACTGGATTTGAACTCAGGTCCTCCTGACTCCAGGGCTGGTGCTCTATTCACTGTGCCACCTAGCCACCCCAATATTGTTTTAAGAACACTATTGTGACCAAGTCATTTGGCAGACTTCACATCAAAGAATATTATAACACTAAGGAAAAGACCTTAATGGTTGTCTCCTTCAATCTCTTCATTTGTGACCAAATCATTTTGAGTTTTATAAATATTCAAATCAACTACAAAGGACCTAGGAAGGAAGATGTTATCTGTCTCAAAAGAAAGAATTGATAGAGGGTTCTACATATATATATATATATATATATATATATATATATGCATATTGATGTCTAATGGTAGCCATCTCTAGGATAGGGTGAGGAGGGAGGAAAAAAATGTAAAAAGTGCACAGCAGAGAATAAAAGAAAAATTAGAAAGAAGCATAGGGAAAAAAAAGAAAGAAAGTGTTCTGGTCCTTTGTCTTCCTTGCCTCTTCTAAATATGACTGTGAAGACCAGACAACGAGGACTTATGCTAGCCTAAAGTCTCTCCAGGGATGGGAGAACATCCATAGGCATGTTATAGTATTTCATTATCCAGGACAAAGGAAGTCCTTTCTTAGATAGAATCTGAGTTTCCCTTACTACAAATTTCTTCTAATTGTACCCAATAAGAAGATGAAGAATACGTGTGTCATATAATTCATGGAAAATAGCCGGGTGTCACATGTGTTTCAGATCTATAATAAACTCCATGCATCTTCAGGTCCTCTTAGTGGGTCCAAGAACCATCCGCCCCTAATTCAGTCCCCTCCAGACTCTTCTGTTTGGCGTTTAAAGTCCTTCATAATAGGGCTCCAACTTCATTTTCTAGGCTTCTTTTTACACACCGTTCTTCAAACAGTCTACATTCTAACCAATCTAGACTACTTATTCTCTGTAAAAATTATCCCATCTCCTACCTCCCAACTTTTTCATAGGCTGCCCCACACACCCAGAATGCATGCACTTCCTCACCTGTGATTCTTAGAATCTCTAGCTTCCTTCTGAGATCAGCTCAAATTCCACTTCCTACATGAAGGCTTTTCCAGTCTTCCCACAAATTTCTTTTCATTTGCTTGTGTACATATTTCATGTTTAAACATATATAAGTATGGGTACAGAAATATGTGTATGTGTGTATATATGTACAGATGCACATGTTTCTGCTAGAACAATGTAAGCTTGTCTAGGGCAGGGTCTGTTTTGTTTTTTTTTTTGCCTCAGCATCTAGCACAGTGATTGACACCTAATTGGCACTTAATAAATACCGGTTAATTGATTATTGATGATTGATTGATGAATGAATTGATTGATTGACAAAGCCTACCCCAGCCTTCTTTAGACCCAGCCACAACTTTACAGAGTTCTGACTTGGGTTTCATGAGAACTGAACTGTATTCTTGGTTTCATCAATATCTTGCCATGACCCTCTAGGCCTCATTTTTCTCCTCTATAAAATGAAGAAGTTCAATGAGACAATCATTACAGTCCCATCTTTAGTGTTATAGTATTCTTTGATGTAAAGTCTGCCAAATAGGCTTTTTTTGTGCATCATCACTTAGTGTCAGGATTACTGGGCCTGGAGTTAGGAAGACTTGAGTTCAAATCCAACCTCAGAAACTGACCAACTGTGAGACCCTGGGGAAGTCATTTAACCTCTGCCTTCTTGGGATGATAATAGCCCCTACCTCCCAGGGTGTTATGGGGATCAGGTGAGATGATATTTGTAAACGCTCAGAGCAGTGCCTGATACCTGGTGGGTGCTTAATAAACCCTTCCCCCTGGATCTGAACCACTTTCTACAATCTGTCTGACTAGCAGTCATGCAATCTAGGCTTAAATATCACTGACAATGAGGAGCCCATCATTTCTGGAGGCAGCTTGTTCTACTTTTGGTTAGCTTTGATAATTGATGAGTTTTTCCTAATATGAAGTCCAAATTCACCTCTTTACATCTTCCTTGCTCATGGTTCTGCCCTCCAGAACCAGTAAGGATAAACCTAATCCTTCCTGCATTTGATAGTCCTTCAAATACTTGGAAATAGCTTCCACATCATCCCTGAGTCTTGTCTTTTCCAGGCTCAATATGCCCAGTTCCTTTCACCAATCCTCGTATGGCCTGAACCCAAGGCCCATCACCAGCCAGGTTGCCCTCCCTCCTCTGGATGCTTGCCAACATAACTGTTACCACCTACTTCACAGGCCTATTTCAATCTTGTATTTTGTCGTTCTTAACACACTCTAGACGTTCGAGCTCTTACCGAGAAGTCAGCCTGTAGCTCTAAGAGCAACCCTCTACTCATCAAACATACCCAGGAACCTTGGGAGTCAATTGTCTCAGTGACCAGGGTGGGCTCTGCAGGCCCCAGCAAAAGCCTTGACCCAGGAACAAGCTATGCACAGCACTTTGCATTTGCTGGGTGAGTGACTGGAGCTTTGGGGGCAGATTGGATTACACCCTCCCTGAAGTCCCTTCTGGTTCTGAGATTCTGTAATTCTAGGCTTTGGAAGGCTCTGTCACTTAACCAGGAAAGTTCTGTCCCAGCAAAAGATGCCTGTTTTGGCCCCCAGCTCTCTCCTTCTCACCACCAAGGTCCACTTCTCAAGTCCTGTTGATTCTACCTTCATAATATCCTTCATATACAACCTCTTCTCTCTATGTGAGCCAGTCAATCAACACTTACTAAACCGTATGCTAAGCAGTGGGGATTCAGAGAAAGCTAACAGACAGTTTCTCCTCTCAAGGAGCTCAAAATCTGATTGGAGAAATATGCAAGCAACTAAGACAACGGACTACATACAGGATAAACAGTGGATACACAACAAAGGGAAGCTGTTAGAATTAAGAAAGACTGGGAGAGGCTTCCTGGAGAAGAGAAACTGCTGCTTAGGCTGCTGAACTCCCTTGCCTGACCTTTCAGGGCAGTTCAGATAAGAGAACTCCTTTGGAAACATTCTAAACATGTATAACCTTTATCAAATTATTTGCCTCCTCAATGATGGGGAAGAGGAGGGAATTAGGAACTCAAAATTATTTTTTAAAATGAAGGTTAAAAATTGTTTGCACAAAAAAATTTAATTAAAAAATTAAAACACAAAAATTGTTTTTACACGTAAATGGGAAAAACAAAATATGAAAAAAATTTAAAAACCACCTGCTAATAGGCATCATTGTATAATGGAGTGAAACACTGAAAGAAGACCTGGGTTCGAGTCCCAGCACTGTCAAGTATCTCTGTTTGCTCCTCTGTAAAATGGGGATAACAAGCTTTGCCCAACCTTGTCCAACCAATCGTATGATTTTGAGCTAAAAGAAACCTTGGAACCTGTCTAGTCCAACAACCTTTAATTTACAGGTGAAGGAAACTTTGAGAGACTTAAGAACTCTGTCCCATGATGACCAACCACACAATTCCAGAGCATCCATGATGGAACACACTTCTTGGTCTCTCTGCAGACCTTGACAACTGTGCCCACACATTCCTCTCCTTGCTACCCTCCCTCTTGTCTCTAGGTTGTCCTAACTCTGCTCTCATCTGGTTTTCCTCCTACCTCTCTGACCATTTCTTCTCAGTCTCCTTTGATGGATCTTCCTCCAAGTCTCTAAGACTAACATAGGGTATTCCCCAAGCTTCTTTCTTCTCCCTCTATACTCATTTGCTTGGTGATCTCATCAGCACCCAAGGTTTCAATCATCATCTCTAGGATGATGTTTCTGAAATCTAACTTCTCCTCTACCCTCTAGTCCCACATCTCCAGCTGCCTATTGGATAAGAGCTCAAATTGGACGCCCAACATTTCCAAAACTGATCTCAGTATCTTTCCCCAAAACACCACCCCTCTTCCTGATTTCCCTAAAGTTACTGCCAAGGGCACCACTACAGATTTCACTCTCACTCACCCCCTGAGTCCAGTTGTCAGGTCTTGTGGATTCCACCTTGTGACACTTCCACCTTCTTCTCTTGTGACACTTCCACCACTCTAGTGTGGGCCCACATCACCTCATGCCCGGATTACTCTAGTAGCCTGTTGGTTAGTTTCAAATCTCTCTCCCCTTCAATCCATCCTCCAACACATCTGCCAAAGTGACTTTCCTAAAGTACATATTGCTACCCCCTACTCAATAAAATCCAGTGACTCCAGGATCAGACATAAAAGCCTTTGGTTTTTAGAATTATTTTTCAGTCACGTCTGACTCTTCATGACCCCATTTGGGTTTTCTTGACAAAGATACTAGAGTGGTTTGCCATTTTTACAACTCATTTTACCCATGAGGAAATTGAGGCAAACAGGGTTTAGTGACTTAGCCAAGGTCACACAGCTGGTAAGTGTCTGAGGCCAGATCTGAACATAGGGAGATGAATCTTTCTGGTTCCAGGTCTGGTGCTCTATCCTTTGCACCACCTAGATGCCCATGGCTTTTAAAGCTTTTCATAATCTGGCCCCTTTGTACCTTTTCAGTCTTCTTATACTTTATTCACCTGTATATACTCTGTGATCCAGTAACATTGGCCTGCCTACTGTTTTTCAGGCAAGACAATCCATCTCTGTTTATTTTCACTGGTTATCCCTTATGCCTGGAATGCTCTTCCAGAAATGTCCTAGGTCCCTTAGCTTCCTTCAAGTATTAGCTAAAGTCCCACCTTCTTCAGGAAACATCCTTTCCTCCTAGCTAATTATTGTACCTTCCCTCTGAGATAATCCCTAGCTTATCCTTTCCAAATCTTGTTTGTACATAATCTTTTATCTGTCATCTCCCTCATTAGCTCCTTGAGAATAGGGCTGTCTTTAGCTTTCTTTGTATCCCAAAACTTAGCAAAGTACCTGGCACATAGTAGGCTCCTAATAAATACTAGGTGACAATGACCTACCCCCCCATGACAGAGGATGGTAGACTTAAGGGTGTAGATTGAGACACATATTTTTGGACGTGGCTAATGTGAAGAATTTGTTTTGCTTTGCTATGCATATTTATTGCAAGAGTTTTTGTTTTTATTTTCAGTGGGGTGGAAGGGAGAGAAAATATATTTTTGTTCATTGAAAAAAATTAATTTAAAAAATTTACAGATGAAGGAATTCCCCTCATCCCATCCCCTCCCCCTCTAGGGTCACAGGGGCAGAGCTGCCATTCCAGCCCAGAAACTCTGACTCTAAAGCCAGCACCCTCTCTATGACACCTACTTACCTCCTCTCAGGACAAGGCTGGTGGATGGAAATTTGCTTTATACACTGTAAAGGGCTATAGAAATGTGAGATATTATAATTTATTCTTTACCATCACTGGGAGTGAGAGAAATCTTTTTTGTGGGAGTATGAATGAGTGGTTTTGGGTGGGGGGGGTGACTTTATGGGTGTCTATATCCCCATTAGTGTTCATAGGTATCATTCATGTGTCTGCCTGTGTGGATCTATGTATACACATGATTAACATGAGTAAACATGTCCTTATCATATGCATTCACCCAAAGGTGAACCAATGTACTTGCAAAAGCACTCGTATCTCCACGTGTGCCCTGGGGTATGGATGGATGCCTGTCCCTTTGTTTGAGAGTGAGGGAAATCTGCACATAGGATCATTGCCTTAAATAGGGAGCTATCTTAGAGATCACCCAATCTGGGCCCTTCACAGTCCAGATGAGGAAACTAAGTTACATTAAGGCTGAGAAACTCAAGTCATATAATAAGCAGCAAAACCAGGCTTGGACTCCAAATTCATAGCACTTTTCCTCTGCACCAGGTATATAATAGTGCTCAATGAATATTTATTTAAATGCATATAACTGAATGCATGGAAGCGTGCATTTGCTTAATTAAAAGCAGGCCTGACCTTGCATGTATGTTAGAAATTTTGGAGTGAATTCACAAGAGTAAAGGAAAGAAGAAGGAGCAATGAGTCTGAGGTTTTAAGAAGCTCATATCTGGGGCAAGGGGCCCACAATCGAGAAGCCCCAGAGGTTGTAGAGCTGGAAGGGACCTGAGAGGCTGGTTATCTGGTCACCGGGATCATAGACTGAGGGCTGAAAGAGATCTTATAGGTCATTGAGCCCAACCACTCATTTTGACAAATGAGGAAACAGTCCCAGAGATGTGAATGACTTGTCCAAGGTTACAGGTAGTAAGTAGCAAAGTTCAGATTTGAACCTGGGTCTTTTCATTCTAAATTCAATATTTACCAAGCCACCAAATTTTACAAATAAGGAAACTGAGGCCCAGAGAGGGGGAAGTGACAGCCAAATTAAAATGAGTGAATTAGGGACAGCAATAGGAGTGTAGTTCCCCTGACTCTCCCCATTCAATGCTCTTTCTACTGTGCTAAGCTCTCTTTACTCTAGGCTTTACCACTCAGAAGTGACAGCTAGTCCTGTCTCTTGGACACCTACATGCTCATCTCCCCTATGATCTATCTTCACAAAGTTGTGGGATCCCAAAGGGCTGCAATGAACATCTTTCCCCAGGGCTAGTCATGAACATATTACCCATGTAAAAGGTTTTCTAAACCTGGATAAATAGGTTCCATTCTGCTGGTTTGTTGCTGTTGTTGCTATTAGATGGTTTTTGACAGCCCCTGTCCACAAAGGCTCCCCCAAGGTCCCCTTTATAGGCCCCCAAATCACTTCTCCCTTACCCCAGCATGCAGATAGGCCCAGGAGTTAGGTGGCCTAAGGGATTGCCTTTGGGGTTCAGCTTTCCTTTAAATCTGGCTCTGAAAGAGGCAGGAAAAGCCTGGGTCATGGCCCCTTCAAGGCTTTTTGTGGGTACAGCCTCCTATCTATAGCTGGCTTCCAAAGCCCTGTTGTATCCTCAGCTCAGGAAGAATTGCAAAAACTCCCTCAACCAGCTTCTACTCGTGTGTTGCTGTGCCTCCACAGGCCTGGCTCCTGCCTAGGCTGGCTCGTGCCCGTCTGTGCCAGCCTGTGCCCAAGCCCTGCCTTGCTACAGGTCAGCTGTGCCAGCTTGGTCTCTATGCCAGCTGCTAGCACCCCAGGCCCTTTCCAGAACACAGTTCTGAGTCTCTACCCTGCCCCTCCAGCTTGTTCAGAAGCAATAGGAGACAGAATCCAATCTGGCCTCAGAGGCGAATCTTTCTGAGGATCAGATGTGAGGGACAAGAATTTGGATCTGCCAAGGTACTTCCCTGCAGAAATGACTCCATACATCTGGAAGAGTTAAGGCTCCAGACTCCTGTTCCAAAGCTGGTGATGACAATAACTTATGTTTACATAGCGTTCAGGGTTTGCAAGCTGCTCTGCTCCCTAGATCCCTATGAAGCAGCTGGTATTTGTTCTAACTATCCCCATTTTACCGATGAGAAAACTGAGAGAAAGTGGCCTCCCCAAGGTTAAATAAGTATCAGAGCCAGAATTTGAACTCAAGCCTCCTGGCGTTTAAAGCTATCCCAAAGCAGACTGCCACTACCCAGAGGGGCAGCTTCTCCATTATTGGAGGTCTTTAAGTGGGGTGTGAATGACTGCTTGTTCAAAACACTGTAGGGGGGGAGTCCTGCATGGGTATGCATCAGACTAGACTAGGTCCTTTCTGACTCAGATTCTGCCGTTTCCTGCCCCCCCCCCCCCCCCAGTGCTCGTTCTACTATAACACACTGCCTGCTTACCTTCTAGTTGGGATCAGCCAATCAGTCATTAAATACCTAATAGTAACAATAATAATAACCAGCACTTCAAGGTTTGCAAAATGCTTCACAAATATTAACCGAGTTTTATTCTCTAGACTCTAGAAGGTGTCTGTCATACCTTCAAGATACCATCAAGATATCTATCAATATCCCCACTTTACAGATGAGGAAACTGAGGTAGACAAATGTTAAGTGACTTCCCCAAGGTCACAGAGGTAAGTGTCTGAGGCTGGATTTGAACTCAGGCCTTTCTGATTCTAGCATTCTATCTTCTGCATTGAGCTGCTCCCTGTACTTACTATTAAATGCACAGGACAAGGATGCATGATGGATGCAAAGATGTTTAAAGCTAATTCCTGACCTCGAGGAGCTCCCGTCATAACTGGAGAGATTTTACATATACACATATATGTGTGCATATGTGTGTATGAATGCCAAATGTAAAGTGATAGATATTCAATAATAGAACAAAAATTCAGAACAGGCAACACTGTGGTCAGGGAAGTCTTCAGAAAGACATGGGACTTCACTGCTGTCCCTCCTCCCCCCCAAATCAATAAGCTCCAATAGCTCCCTATCACCCCTAGGATCAAGTATAAAATTCTCTGTTTAGCATTCAAAACCCCTCAAATCACACACATGTCCCTCCCAACACACACCTTTCTAGTCTTTTAACACCTGACTCCCAAACATGTACTCTTCCATCCAGCAACACTGGCCCCCTGGCTATTCCATGAAGAAGACACTCCATCTCTCAGCTCCATGAATTTTCTCTGGCTGTCACTCATACCTAAAACTCTCTCCCTCTTCATCTCTATATCCTGGTTTTCTTGGCTTTCTTCAAGTCCCCAAAAAGTCCCATCTCCTGGAGTGTCTAGGTGGCACAGTGAATAGATCAGGAGGACCTGAGTTCAAATCCAGATTCAGACACTTAACATTTACTAGCCATGTGACCTTGGACAAGTCACTTAACCCCAATTGCCCTGCCTTCCCCCCCCCCAAAAAAAGCAAAAACAAACAAAAAAAAAACAAGAAAAACCATGGGAAGAATTATATAAACTGATGCAAAGCAAAGTGAGCAGAACTAGGAGATTATTATACATAGTAACAACAATATTGTAACGATGATCAACTGTGAAAGACTTAGATACCCTTATTAACACAGTGTTCCAAGAGAATTCCAAAGGACTCATGATAAAAAAAATCCCATTTTCTACAGGAAGCCTTTGCTAACCTCTCAATCCTAGTAGGACAGCTATGTGGCACAGTGGATAGAGTGCTGGGAATAAAGTCAGAAAGATTCCTCTTTGTGAGTTCAAATCTGGCGTCAGACACTTACTAGCTATGTGACCCTGGGCAAGTCATTTAACCCTGTTTGTGTCAGTTTCCTCATCTGTAAAATGAGCTGGAGAAGGAAATGACAAACCACTCCAGTGTCCTCTCCCTTTCCTTAGCTGTGACCTTCTTTAGGACAGGTACTGTCTATTGCCTCTTTTTGTCTTCCTCATGCTTAGTATGGTGTCTGGCACAGAGTAGGGGCTTAATAAATAGTGGTCTCCCAGTGGAGAGTTTGGCCTTGGCTGGGTTTAGGGAAGCAAGAGCCTGGATATGGATACGTGAAAGTCACGAGTTCTCAAATTCAGATAAAAGAGATAGACTGGCAGGAATTTGGAAGCATCTCTTCTATCTTCAGTGATTTCAGTAGAGGGCATGATTAGGTCCCCAAAGGAAGTAAGTACCCAGTTAAAAAAGACAAATATAGGCTTGACATTAGGGAAATCTTCCTAATGGCTGGATCTGCCCCAAAATGGATTAGACTGCCCCAGAAGACCACAGGTTCCTCCTCTTTGGAAGTCTTCAAGTAAAAATAACAACATCAAATGTTGTTGACTCATTTCAGTCATGTCTGATTCTTCATGACCCCATTTGGGAGTGGTTTGCCATTTCCTTCTCCAACTCATTTTACAGATGAGGAAACTGAGGCAAACACAGGGTTAAGTGACTTATCCAGGGTCACTCAGCTAGTAAATGTCTAAGGCCAGATTTGAACTCAGGAAGATCAGTCTTCCGGATGCCAGGCCCAAGACTCTTATCCACTTTGCTACCTAGCTGCCCAAAGGCCAGACAACTGCTCCTTAATGTAATGGGAATTCCTTTCCCCATATGTGTTGGTCTAGATGACCACTGATGTCCCTTCCAGATCTAAAGTTCTGCCACCCTGTAACACCTCTGGAAAAGTACAAATAAGGCAGGGGACCCTGAAGATTTCAGGACTCAAGTCCCTCTGCCACATTCCCCACAGGCACCCACACACACACACCTTTCAGAATCTGGCAGGCCATTCTGTACTCTTTAGATCTCCAGGTGGCAGCAAAAACCTGTGCTGGCTCCCTCTTTCTATTGGAAAGGTGGGTGTCTATGAAAACGGAATGCTGCATATGTTGTCAGGTGTGGTCAACACGCGGATGAATTTTTGCTGAACAATTTTCTTTTTTTTTCATATCTTTTTTTGCAAGCATAAACATGCATGAGCCTGTGCCAACACATCCAGGCACAACTGGTCCCACCCTATGCACTCTCCTGGTTACAAAGGAAACTTCATGGATTGAGAAATGTAATGTTAAAAAAAAGCCATCAAGAATTTTTTTAAAGTGAAAAACTAGTACAGATTGTGATTAATTCTGACTGCAGCTGAAAGTATATGCCTATATGAATTGGGGTGGGGTGGAGGGCTGTTAGTGGGTGAGCATGCTGGGTAAAATAAAAATACATGTTTATTGACTGACTGGCATCTTAGGAGACTGATGATTTATACAACCAAGTAAATTTCAGGCCTTGATTATCCCAATGAAGTAGGGCATTGGTGTCTCCAAGCCTCTTGCCTGATTTCTGTCCCCATTTCCCCACCTCCCATCCCTTTCAATCACTGCCCACTGCCTAACATCTACCTTCCTGGGTCCGTGGTTGGTTCTCATCATGCCATAGGGAACAACCTGTACCTTATTCACTTACCTAGCTAAAGCAGCTAGGTGACTTAGTGATCCTGGGCAAATCACCTCACCACTTTGCCTCAGTTTCCTCATCTGTAAAAGAGATTCGAATTGCTCACTCAAGGTACTTGTGAGGATAAAACGAGGTATTCCTAAGTGCTTTGCAAGACTTGAGGTGTTTCTATAGTAAGTTCTAGGTATTCTTAACCCACCTGCTTTGCAGGGTCGTTGTGAGAAAGGCACTTTGCACATTTTTTAATTCTAGTGAATGTGTGTGATAGTCCTTGATGAAATGAACTCTGGAGATGATCCTTGAGTTTGGGTTTTTCAGGAGCCCTGGTAATTTGTTGATCAAGTGAGATAACGTATGTAAAAGTGCTTGCAAAGCTTAAAGCTCGATATAAATGTTAGCTATTATTATGATTGTTATAATTATTCATGGAAGGAGATGACATTCAGGTGACTGGATAGGCAATGAAAAGGGGAGATAAATTCAGATTTCCTGCTTCTGCTCACCTCTTCAGACCGGAGCAGGGAGGTTGGGTGGGAAGATGGTGCTACTGGCTCCTTAAACACACGAACCATTTGTGAGGGCTGGCCAGGCCACCAGCTGGGCCCCTGGGCAAGCTGGCCATTGTTTTGGTGACATCATCTCCAGGCATAGGCTGCTCCTCTGCAGATGGCCTAACTGTTCAAGCCAAGATTTTCCCTGGAAATTTTGTCCAGAGCAAACCACTTATTTATTGGGCACCCTGGGCCAGAAAGCTCTGCAGAGAGCCCAAACCTCTCAACTGTCCACATTTTCATTGACCCCCAAGAACACATAACATTAAACATACATTTTTTTAAAAGTGCTGACTATATGCCTGCCAGGCACTATATTAGCCACTGAGGATTCAAAGACAGAAACTGAAACTAAACAATATCAGATATAAAGGAGCTTAGGGGAGAAACAACACAGACATAGAGAAATGAAAAATATATACAAAGTCATTGTAAATAAAGGAAGGGCAGTAACAACTGAGGAGATCAGGACTGGGTGCCATGCACAAATGTCACTTGAACTGAGACTTAAGGAAGTTAGGCATTCTAAGATGCAGAAATTAGGAGGGAGGGCATTCTAGGCAAGAGGTACAGCCAATGCAAAGGCATAGAGACTGGAGGTGGAATGTCATATACAGGAAATATCAACTAAGCAAATTTGGTGGCAACTATAGAATCCCTAAAGGAGAGCAATGTACAGCATGCCTGGAAAGGTAAGCCAGAGCTAGATAACGAAGGGCCGTTGATGTTTATAATCCTAGTATACATGTGTGTTCATGTGGGAATGAAATTGTGAGGGTGTGTGGAGGTATATGTAGTCTTGTATCTAATACCTAGGCCTGGGTATTGCATCCCATTCTGGGATGGTCTAAGGGCTGCTTGTAAAAAAAAATAAACCAGGTGGGAAAGAGGGTTCCAGGCCTTGTCAGGTCTTCCTTGCTCTACAAGTCTTGAACCCATATATGTTGGGTCAGTCTTTGCATGCTCCCCTACTCTGCCCCCACCCCTGCTAGATTTCCCTACCTCTCCTAGCCTAAGTGAAAAACAGAATTGCTTCCTCCCTTAATCTCAGTGAGGAAATCCAGATAATGCCACCCAAGGGCCAAGTAGACATTGCTGGCAGGAAAGACTGAGGGTTCCCATAGGATAACTTACTGGATGGCTTTGGCCAAATTACCCCCCCCTCCTCAGGCCTCAGTATCCCCATTTGTAAAAATGAAGGGATTTAGATTAGATGATCCCTAAACTCCCTTCTGGTGCTAATATTTGGGGATTCAATCTGAAGCTCAGGATTGTTAGAGAATAAGAAAAATTGGATAAAGACAAGCAGGGTTCTCAGCTATATAAGTTTGTCTCCATTCCTGCCTGGGGCATTTCTTTGCTGGTAAACTGAAGGAGGTGGGGAGAGGAATACCTGAATGGTTCTTGACAAGGTGAAGCGGGGAGCCCCCATCTGCTCTGTGTAACAACCCCATCTCCCCCACCAGACCTCTTTCTCGGCTCCTCCCAGACCCCTTCCTTTTAACATCCTTCCTGCCAGCCCCAGGCTTCCCCCAAGGTTCCACTAGGTCACAGCTGGGGCTACAGATGCTGAGGAAATAGCGAGTCTATGGGGGTTGGGGAAAGGGGGATTGAATTGTGCCTCCTCCAAGGATCACCTAGAAAAAGAGCAGAAAAAAAGGAATTTTCCTGGAAGTAAACACTGAAATCACCACTTTCTTCAGGGACCTCCCTCACCTGACCTTAAGTAGAATAAGCCTCTAGGACCCATTAGTAATCAACTCTCATTGATCCAGTGTCTAGTATTTTCCAGACAACTTTATGTTACTGTCCTTCCTCCTGCTCTAATTCATAGAGTGGCAGAGCTGGAAAAGACCTTAGAGAACTCCCAACTCCTTCATTTTAAGAGGAAGAAACTGATTCCTACAGCAGTTTAAAAAAAATAAAGCAAAAAACAAAAACAGAAAACCTACTCAAAGCACAGAGAGCTAATTAACTGCAGACCTAGGACCACAGCTTTGGTGGCCAAACTACTTTCCCTTTGCTCATCAGCATCACCTGAGGTAGCCAGATGAGGCATAGAAGATGGGGAGACTCAGACTGGCTCATGATGCATCTGGGATGGGATGGGGTCTGCGATTGGGTACAATTCCAATTGGGGATTTTATGTGGATTTTCAATGGCCTAAGCTTTTCCTGAGCCCCAAAACCCAGATCAGGAAGAGCAGCTTCTTAAGAAGGCAGTTCTAGGGGGACCCCAAGGTTGTCACCTTGATTCCTACAATTCCAGATTCTTCCCAAAGGTGTGGAAATAGATGGAATGTTGAGTCCGGTGGCTTCCCCCTTCGATATGTTCAAGTCAAGGCCTGGCTTGCGGACAGAAGGCTCTGCTCCTCAGTGTTGCCTACCTTGAGAAATATGTCTTCTGGTCCAGAATTTAACATCATCAGTAGTCTCTCAGCATTTACTTTGACTTTAAAACTCTTCCTTGGTTCTGTCACAGCTAGTAAGAAGGTGGGTACAAATGAGGCAGAGGTTACAGGTTTGATTTCTGTGGACAACAGTTAGCTTCTTGGAGCCCACAAAAAGCTCATCCTTAGCTTCAGGCAGCTAGCCACCTTATGCTTGTGAGCAGCCAGGTACAAGAGGGCAAAATCCAGCAACAGTCTCACAGATGTGTGATATTGGTCACAAGAGAGTTAACTTTGCAGATAACTGTCTCACAAATGTGCACTGTTAGTCATAAGGGGCCAGGTGAGGCAGGCATCTCACAAATGTTGCTGTTGGTCATAAGAGGACCTGAGTCAGGGGATGTGAATGATTCCTGGGTGAGAAGATGTGAATGGTCTGATGCAACCCATCCCCACTACAAGAAAAACAAAGCCTGTATTAACCTTGGGCCTGAACGCATTAATGCAGCTCTCTCCAATGGAGTCTTAGTGCTAGGGAATAACTGAGGTCTGGGACACTGTCTCAGAGGAAGTCTGCAACTTAATGGGACCCTTTCCTTATACACAGGTGTGAATGCACTCCGAGCAGAGGGCTAGTGCAGAGGAGTGGGTGAAGGGTGAGCCTCCTTTCTCCAGGTGAACCACTCCTATAGATTTCATGATCAGACAGATATTCAGTAGAATTTAGGAGAGTGATCATCCCCTACCTTGGGAAAGAGAAACAGGGAAGAGGGAACGGGTGGGGGGAGGAGAGGAGGGGGGCAGGAGGGGGGGAATAGGAAGAGAGGGAGAGGAGGAGGCAGGGGAGGACCCAGACACCCAGGGGACATGTACTGAGGCACTCAGTCCAGGAAAGAGCTACTTGGTAATAGCCCAAGCACTTTCCCCTGGGATTCCCAAGTAGGTTTAGTGCTTCTGTGATTCCTGCCTTCTCCCCCTCCTCTGAATGGAAAGCATTAATGAAGCTATTTCTCCCTCCCCAACCCCCTCCCCAATTCCCCATTCTCAACCAGTGAGAGGGGTTAGGAGGGGCTGTGGGCACAAGCCAGTGAGTGGAAAGGGTACAGCAGCTCCTTGACTCATTATTCAACTCTGTTTGGTTTTCCCCTTTCTCCCAGGTCCTTCTCCTCTGGTCCCAACACCTCTTCTCTCCTTGGCTAAGGTTTTCTACCCTCCAGACTCCAGCTCCCCCATTCTAGGACTGGCAATGGGGATCCCTGAGCAGTTGCTGATGGCATCTTTAGCCATGCTCTCTTTTACAGGTAAGAGATTTCATCTCTGCTCAGAATGTTGATATCAACAATGATGATATTAGCTATCTAAATTTGTAGTTCTTTGGCACCTTTCTTTACAAAGCCTTCTGCTATCTATGATTTTATCTGTTCTCACGTCTTTGCTATGAGATAAGAAATGAGGATTTCCTCCCTTGTAGTATAGATGGGAAATTTGAAATCTAGAAAGGTTAAGTGATTTAACCTTAGAGGTTAAGTAACCCACTTCAAGGATTAGAATTGAGATGCCCTGATTTGCAGTACTATTTGCAGTCCTAGAATTTACTGTGCTCCTACTGGGGTGGCGGGAGAGATGGACCAGAACAAATGAACAAAAACAAAAAGCTGCTAAGATCCAAAAGACTGGGGGGTAGGGGCAGAAGTTTGGTTCTTGAGGACAACATTCCCATCTTGATAAATAGGGAGAATTATGGAAATGTGAACATTTGAGTTTCAGAAAAGCAAAGGCATGAACTATCTAAATTGTAGAGGATAAAATTTTTAATCCAAAACTGTGTAAGAATTATAAGCAGGCTGGGAAAGGTACCTAGGAAAGAAAATAGGTATAGAGCATTCCACCTGGGACAAAAGAGTCTTCAAAATAAGCTGAGCTCTGCTGGTAAGTTGCTCTTAGATGAGACATGGAAGGGAAAGTACCTTGTCTCTGAACCCAGAGGAGAAGCCCCAATTCCTGGGGTGCTTTCCCCTTTGTCCCCTTTATTGAGAGATAGTGAAGTTAGAAGGAAGGCCTGAGGAGAGACCTAAGCCAAGGTACCCCAAATATGGTATAAAATCTCATTCTCCTTCAGGTTGGTAGTCCTTGCCTACATCATAAAGGTAGTCCAAGATTCCTCCAGTAAAAAGAAAAGGAGGGAGGTAGGAAATATACTTCTTCAACTCCTATGGTCCCCCAATCTCCTAGTCCCTCCTCTCTCACTTTAGGGTAGAGGTCTCTGGCCCTTCCCAAGGCTAGGTTATGTATCTTGGCAACTGGGATTCTTTCATTCTGTACTGTACCCCCCTCCCCGCCCGAGGGGAACTGATTGCCAGGTTTTCTGAGTATCTCATTTCTTTTCCACATCCCCCAGACAAGTTCAGAAACTAGAGTTAGTCAGTTGGGAAAGGAAGGAGACTGACCCAAATCTGTAGTTCTCTGCTTCCCCCATCTTCCTTTGCTTCCTAGCCCAAGAGCAGCTAGAGTAGGAGCTTGTAAGGGCTAGTAACTGGGCTTTAAATCTTGAGCTCCCCATTCGGCTCAGGGCTCAGCTGGGAAGAAGGGGCTTGCCCTAGGAAGCAATGGAGAGGGCTGTCAGAGACATTCGGGATAGACTGGCATGAGAAAACCAGTGGATTCCTTGGCTGCCTCCTGGCTGTAGGGACAACAGGAGGGCTTTGGAGCTGAGCATCTCAACATATTTTGCCCCTGCAAGGGTCATGTCTCCATTGCTAGGGTCTCTATTGATCCCCATTGGACCCAGAGACACAGAAAGGATGTGATTCTTGCTTGTCTCCTTAAGCCATTCCCTGATCTCACAACCTTGGGTGTTACCTGGGAAGGCAACTCCAGCAATCTTATCTGTTTTCTCTGATCTGTGTGGAGGAGGAGGGGAGAAGGAATGGAAATGCTGCCTGGGCTCTCCCAGCATCATCTCCCGCGTAGATCAGGTCATAAATAAGGACTTGCTGCCTGTCTGTGGATTTCCCATACTTCCTCCTCAAGAATCCCTGAAGCTTTCATTGACTGCGGTTAAGGCTGGGAGTTCCAATCTATGTATGAATATGGTGGAGTATGGTGGAGGCTGCCGGAGGCTGCCAGGGATAGCTGTGAGTGAGTTATAGGATGGAATGGAGAGGGGCAGAATGGGAGATACAGCAGATGACAAGTACAGTAAAGCACACCAGGACTCTGCAGTTTAGGAAGAACATCCTTTGTGTATATGAGTGTATAAGTGTGAGCATCCACACGTGTTATAAGTAGAAATATATATATATGTATGTATATATATACACAAAGGGTGTGTGTAAATGCATAAGTAGGTATGGTTATATGTACTGTGTATACATGGGAAGGACAGTATGTGTATAAATGTGTAAATACACATATATAAATATATATGAGTGTACTAATGGGCACTTAATTGTGTAAGTTTGCATATTTGTAAACACATATAAGTGTGTGAAGGTGTGTATGTGGAGTTGTAATAATAATACTAAGAGTCAACATTTATTTTAGTCAGCTTGTTAAGATTAGCAAAGCTTTTTACAATTTTTTTTTATTTTATCCTCACAACAACCCTGGCAGGTAGTTTGTACTATTATTATCCCCATTTTCCAAATGGGGTACCTGAGACAGGCAGAGGGGAAGTGACTTCCCCAAGGTCACACATCTAGTCAGTGCCTGAGGTCCAATTTGAACTCAGGTTTTCCTAACTCCAGGTTCAGGAGTGGCTTATCCACTGCATTGCCCAGCTTCCAGTCACTTTTAAAGACTTTTTTGGTGAAGCAGACCTGTGATTTCATTGGTATATAGAGAATTCCCAGCAAGGAAATTCCCCCTACCAATGCTGATTATCAATTGTTCCACAATTCCTAGTCTTAGAGAGCTGCCTGGGACACGGAGAGTTTAGGTAACTTGCCCAGACTCCCCCCCAGGAGGCGTCAGAACTTGCCTTCATGTCCTGAGGTCCTCCCTGTCTGCTTTCTACATGCATGGCCTCTCTTCTAAGATTTACCTGCTCATTTGTGAATGCTTTGTGATCTGCCCAAGCCGGGAGCCAGTGAAAGGAGCTGCCACACTGAAGAGATCACAGATCAGTGCTGTACATGTCCATATGGCCGTCCCAGTGTATTTGTGTACAGTGACTGTGAGAGTGTATTGTACAGTTTATACAAATCTATGTACATGTGTTTGTGCCAGTATATTGAGCGTATGTATTTATTTACCTCCTCATGCTCATGAGGAGGTAAATAAGATATTTCATAGAGAAAACTGAAGCATCCATGCTTCCCCTCCCTTCTGTCCCCCAGCTCAGCCCTATTAATAACCATTGACCCCCCACAGATCCTCGGAGACTGAGTGTAGTTATTATTCTAGGATGCTTTCAGCAGTCTGCAGACCTCCCTCTCCCGCATGACTCCTTACCATCTCCGGCCTGGGGCAGCCTCTTCGCTGCCCTGGGCCACGGTCATTAACTCGGGATTAAGCTGTGCTCTCCAGCCCAGGAGATTGAGTCACGTCTCCCAGCTCTGCAGCCCAGCAAGTGCTGGGGGAGGGAGTTTCAGGGGGTCTTTCCTTCTTCTGAGAGCTGCTAAGCAGCTGCCCCCCTCATCCCCAAGGGGCCAGGGCTAGGTCTCAGCTGCAAGAGAGTGGGGAGCCTGGCCCCACACCCCTGGAGCTGGGCTGACAGCTGGATGTGGGCTGAGATGGGGGAAGCATTAATTGGTTAATAGGGATCCCCCTTCCCCCATCAACCATCAAGGAGGCATTGAAACCAGCTGCTCTGAGGGGTGGGAGCCAATTAGTGGAGCCGCCTGCCCTCTCCCCTTGATGATGGTGGGGTGGAGGGAGGAGGAAGAGGTCCTGACACAGGGGGAGAGGCAGCCCAGGCTGACTGGAGACCAGCAATGGCTGGAAAGGCAAATGACTGCTTTTGAAAGATACTAATACAGAGTAGGGGGTCATGAAGAGTCAGACACCACCGAAACAACCAAGCAACAGCAACATAGAATGGAGAGAGCCCTGATACAAAAGAGACAGGACTCCTGGATTCGGAGTTGGCCCCTCCCTGATCTCGGGACACTGCCTGCTCAGTTCCGCGAGGAACCTTTTATTTTAGCTGTAATTTATTATTATATATGACCATTTAATGAATTAGTAATAAATTAGTAAATGTTAATAGCTGCTGTAGTCGCATTTAGATAATTTTCTTGTTCAGTCGTGTCTGACTCTGATCCCATAAACCACAGCACGCCAGGCCCTTCTATACCCTACCATCTCTCAAAGTCCAGCCAGGTTCGTGTTCATTGTTTCCATGACACTATCTATCCATCTCAACCTTGCCATCCTCTTTTCCTTTTGCCTTCAATCTTTCTCACCATCAGGGGTTTTTCTAATGAATCCCATCATTCTCATTATGTGGCCAAAGTATTAAAGCTTCAGTTCAGTATTTGACCTTCCAATGAATAGCCTGAATTAATTTCTTTAAGTATTGACTGATCTGATCTCCTTGCTGGTTAAGGGACTCTCAAAAGTCTTCTCCAGCACCACAATTCAAAAGAGTGCTTCTGTAGCTTCTCAAACCTTAAAGGCTTACAAAGCACTTTCCATCTATTAACTTATTTGAGCCTCACAATAACTTTGTCCCTATTTTAAAGATAAGGAAACCAAGGCAGGCAAAAGTTCAGTGACTTGCCCAGGTTCACACAGCTAGTAAGTGTCTGAAGTAGGTCACTTTGCAAATATCCCATCCATTTGTGGCCATGGGGAGAATAAGCACTGGACTTGCAATCCAAAAAAGAGAGGAATTGGGGAAGGAAGTGGAGGGAGAGAGGAGGAAGGGAGGTGATTTTGGAGAATCAGACCTGTAGAGCATTCCTTTTATCTGTTCAAAAAAAGTTTTAAGAAAAAAAAAAAGAAAGATAAAGGTGTTACAAGCATACAGTTACAACACTCTGTCTGTAGCCTGAACCAGATTAAAATGTCACTGGGAAATATTTTACAAGATAGATAAAAATGTAATAGAATGTAGATAATGTTAATATGTAGCTTTCTAAGTTAATATGCAGCCAGCAATGATCCTTAAGTAGAGCTTAGTGGCCCTCCAGAGATTGACATGAGTGATTTGCTAAGGGTCACACAGGTAGTATTTGAACATGGGTCTTCCTCTTTCCTATTTTAAGTGCATCTCTATTCCCTACATTGTTCCACTTCACCTTTAAAACTTGGCCAGAGAGGGAAAAAATCTATGGAATCTAGGTGAATTTTATTTTTGATGGTTCTAGTACAACTCTCTCATTTGAGCAAAGAGGAAAGTGAAGCCCAGAAAGATTACACAATTTTTAGAACACACAGTCCTCAGCCTAGCATTTAAGACTGCCTGTTACCTACCTTTCTGGTCTTGTGTTTTTTGTAAGTCCATAGATTTAGAGCTGGATGGAACCTTGGAGACCCTCAGATCCAACCCTCTTGTTTAATGAGGAAAGCTGAGGCACAGAGATCTTAAGTGACTTACCCAGGGTCAAGCAGCTAGAAAGCTAGGAAGAGAGAGGATTTGAGTCTTTCTCATGCTAAGTCCAGTAGCCTACAGGCTATACTGTTCTGCCTTCCCCAACTCTATGCACTCTGTTACAGTCAAAGGGACAGGAGAGGGGGAAGGCTACTATATGCCAGGCACTGTGCTAAAGTGCTTTACAAATATTATCTCATTTAATCCTCATAACTATCCTTTGAGGTAGATATATGGTTATTATCCCCATTTTACAGTTGGGGAAACTGAGTCAGACAGCAGTTAAGTGACTTGCCCAGGGTTACACAGTCAGTAAGTCTCGGTGGACAAATTTGAATTCAAGTCCTTCTGAATTCAGGAACAGAACTCTGTACACTCTGGTAGCACCTAGATGCTTCCTTGATAGCCTACTAGCTTTTCCCAGTGCCTAACCAAGATCTCTGGGGTGTAAGGGGCATAACTTTCCAGAAGGCTCTCTCTCCTCATCTTCTCATAGAATCCTTAGCCTCCTTCCAAGGACAGCTCAAGTGACACTTCCTAGAAGAGATGTTTACTGGCAGCTAGATGGCTCTGGATACAGCCTGGAGTCAGGAAGACCAGAGTTCAAGTCTGACCTCAGACACTTACTAGCTGTGTGACCCTAAGCAAGTCACTTAACCTCTGTTTGCCTCAGTTTCCTCAAATATAAAATGGAAACCACAATGGCACCCACCTCAGAGGGTTATTGTGAGGATCAAAGGGAATAATTGTAAAGCACTTAGCACAGTACCCAGCAGATAGTAGGCACTATATAAATGTTAGTGATTAACTGATCTCCCACATCTCTTCCTCTTAAAATCATTTTGTATTTATTTGTGTATATGTTGTCATCCTCCCCACCCCACAAATAGAATACAAGCTCCTTAAGGACAGAGACTATATCCTTTTTTTTATTTGTGTCCCCACAAATGTGCTAGGGCACAGTACCTAACTAAAAAAAAATTTTTTTGTGGTCCAAACCTGTAATTTCATCAGTCTAAAAAATTCACAAAGTAGGTACTTAATCAGTGCTTGTTGACTCAACTTGAATTTGTCCAAAGTCCTGTAGCTAAGTGTTAGTAGAGCTATATCTCAGTCTTTAGTTATTCATGACCCTATGGTCCTTTTGGTACTAGGGAAAAGATTTAAGAGCACCCAATAACTGTCGTCAAGTATTTGAAGGCTTGTCACATGGAACAAGGTTTAAATTTAATCTGCTTGGACCCACAGGGTGGAAGGGAAGGAGTAGGAATGAATAGAAGTTACAAAGAGGCAAGCAGATCTGATGTAAGGAAAGTCTTGGGAACAGTTTGAGCCATCCAGGGGGGAAGAGTGGGCTTCCCCTCAGTATAGGGCCCTTCCAGCAAAGGCTGGCTGGTAGCTGTGTTACAGAGGGATACTTGTTCAGGGAAGGCGTGGATTAACAGAGAATCTCTGAAGTCTGTTCAGACTCTGAGATTCTGTGATATTATGACTTGAGTTTTAGTCCTTGCTAACTATGTGATTTGGGGGGCTTAACTAGTCAATTTCCTCGTTTGTAAAATGGGAATGGGAAATATACTATTAAATCATAGATTGTTATAAGATTCAAGTGAGAAAAGTGCTTTTGTAACTGCAAAGTGGTCTCTTTGTGTGTGTGTTATGTGTAAGCTGTTATTATTAGAGTTTACATGCTGATTTCACTTCATGCCCAGAAATCTGCCCTCACTTCCCACTCAAAGAACAAAACGATGCTTCTTTCCCTACAGAGACTGTCTCTCTGTCTCTGTCTTCCTGTCTCTGTCTCCCTCTGTCTCTCTCTGTCTCCATCTCTCTATTTTCTCTGTCACACACACAGAGGAATTTTACAGGATGTCTTGCCTAAACTATATCTGAGCAGGAAATCCTTTTATCTTTATTAGAATGGAAATAATACAAACTATGGGTTCAACTCCTCCCTTAATGTCTATTGTCTGCATGACCCTGGACAAGTCTCTTACTTCCTTGAATCTCAGTTTCCTTATCTTTGGAATGAGCAGGTTGGCCTCTGAGGGCCACTAAAGATCAGTGAACAAATCTCCAGGGATCCTGGGGGGCAGCACATTCTACTTTTAGACAGCTCCACTTGCTACAAAGCTGTTCTTTAGGGGGAACCAAAATCTGCCACTCTCAGACCAGGCTAGCCTCATCTGGAGAAATGAGTTTTGGCTCCACTCCTAAGAGATTACTATTCCACATTTCCAGCTTGGAATCCAGCCCAGGGCTCTCCTGCCATCTTTGGGCCTGTCTTTGAGGACCAGCCTGTCAGCTCCTTGTTCCCTGAGGAGTCATCGGAAGAGAAGATAGCCCTGGCCTGCCGTGCCCGGGCAAGCCCTCCAGCCACATACAGGTGAGATCCGCTATTCCTGGGCTTAGGTCAGGGTTAGATCCAGGCAATGGGCATATTGTTCCCTTTAAAACCAATCCCAAACCATGCATAAGAGTTAACCTAAGTCCAAGTCGCAAAGCCTCTTGGAGATGACTCCAGAGCCAGCCTGTTCCCTGGAGCCAAAATGCCCCCTGGCTTAGAACTAGACACCCATCCTTTCTCTTCTCCATTATCAACAGATGGAAGATGAACGGTACTGAAATGAAGCTGGAGCAGGATCCCCACTACCAGCTGGTGGGAGGCAACCTGGTCATCATGAACCCCAGCAAGGCCAGAGATGCTGGTGTGTACCAGTGCCTGGCTTCCAACCCAGTGGGCACTGTGGTCAGCAGAGAGGCTGTGCTCCGCTTTGGTTGTAAGTCTTGCAGGTCTATGGGAGAGGGGGAAGACTGTAGGCACTCAGAGAGGTAATGTGGGCCTTAGGGTGGGTTGTGTTCATTAAGAACAGCCTTATTTGTTGGTAGAATCACTTCTATAAGGTATGAAGTGAAGGTCAGTTACCCCAAAATTACCCCCCTGAGGGAGAATAGAACAAGTGAACTTGGAGTCAAAAGGGCTGAGTTTAAATCTTGGCTCTGAGGCCTCAGTTTCCTCATCTTTAAAATGGGGTAATAGTACCTAATACAAGGTTGTTTATGAGGATAAAATGAGATAGCATATGTAAAGATGTTTGCAAATCTTAAGAGTATTATCTAAAAGCTAGCTGTTATTAATTATGATTATGTCCTTGGAGTTGTCTTCTCTTTGATGCCCAGTCTAGGCAAATTATTCTCCCTTCCCCCCTGTCCACCTATAGGTGAGAAAACCCAGAATAGGGTTAAAGTCTAAACTAGCTTCAGGCACAGAGAGCCTTCTTCTCTCCACTAATTCTCACCAAGTGGGGAATGAGGTCAGTCTATCTCCTGGAAAGAGTGAAATACTAAGTCATTAACATTTTAGTATAAATTTGTAGCTTTTTCTCTGAAAAACCATGAAAGGGAAAAATAAAGAGGGACAGAGATTCTCAGTGTCACGTAGGTGGTGACAGAGCTAGGATTTCTACTCAAGTCCTCTGACTCTAAATAACAGCATCTTGAATTTGGAACTCAAATTTTTTTTAAATGGATGTTGAAAATATTTACATGCAATTGGGAAATATTTAATTAAATAAATAAATATTTGAAAATAATAAGTGGCAGTCCCTTTTTTCTACTTTACCCCACAGTCTTCCATTTTTAAAGGCACTGACAGGGACTGATGACCTAAGTCAGAGACCCTGAGGTCTGGACCAGTGGAAGATGGTAATGAGTCCCATGTTGTTGCTTTCTAGTTTTGCAGGAATTCTCCAAGGAGGAAAGAGATCCTGTGAAAACCCATGAGGGCTGGGGGGTTATGTTGCCCTGCAACCCTCCTGCCCACTACCCAGGTGAGTCATTCAGTCATTCAGGCCTGAGACAAAGAACAAACCAGAAACAGATGTCTTGTTGAAAGCCTAGTGCACTCACTGACATCCTTGAAAAGACAGTGTGTTGTAGGAGGAGGAAATGAATGGTAGAGGCTCAGGCTTTCCCCTTGGGAGCATAGTTCCAGGTGCCTGCAATTCTAGTGTCCCATGATGTGGTACAGTGGATTTCTAGACTTAGAGTTAGGGAAACCTGGGTTTGAATCCTGCCTCAGACCCTTAATCCTTTCTAAGCCTATTTTTTCATCTGTAAAATGGGGACAAGTACCTACTTCATAAGGTTGTTGTGAGGATCAAATAAGACAATATATGGAAAGCATATATAAATATCAGCTATTATAATTATCAATTACCATCTTCTCCATAATCTGACCTTCCATTCATGAACTATATGCTCCAGCCAAACTTGGCCACTTTCTGCATTACCACCACCACCACCACCACCTAACACATTGTGGTTCCCACCTCTTTGCCTTTGCTCATGCTGTCCCCTCTGCCCACAGCATTCTCCCTTCCCTCTTTGCCTGTTGAATAGAACCTTTGCATGGCAATCAAATGCTACCTCCTCTAAAAGCCTTCTTGAGACCTAGTCAGTAACCTGACTTGCCCACTTAGGATTCATTGTAGCAGGAAGTGGAGAGACAAAGGCTAGGCCTAGAGTCCAGATGACCTGAGTCACTTAACCTCTGTTTGCTTCAGTTTCCTCAGCTGTCTAATGGGGCTAATTATAGCACCTACATCCCAGAATTGTTGTGAGGATCAAGTGAAATAATATCTGTAAAGCAGTTAGCCAAATGTGCCATTTAGCACATAGTAGGCATTTAATAAATGCTCATTCCCTTCCTTTTCTTTATTTTGTACCATTACCCAACACACCTTGTGGTCTCCCACCACTGTGTCTTTGCTGCCACTGTTCCTTATGCTGGTCTTGTGAGTGTTCTAAGGGCAGGGTCTGTTTTGGTTTTATATTTTGGAGACAGCATCATGAAGCAATGCTGGATTTGACATCAGAGGAACTAGGTTCCAACCCTAGTCTGTTACTTATTAAACAAAATTGGACAAGTTACTTTCCCACTCTGGTCCTTAATTCCTTCATCTATAAAATGAGGGTTTGGTACAAGATGACCATTCAGGTCCTTCCAGATCTAAATCTAGGAACCTTTGGTTTTCAGCACCTAGAACAGCTCCTGGTTACATAGGAAGTCTTTATAACAGTTAAAATAAATTGAATTGTTGAATATAACCTCTATTTGAGGGACTGGGCCCCCAAGTGAAGTAACCAAATGAATCCTGTCCTCATAACCCACTCCCTCACCCAGGCATTACATGTTGTGTGTCCAGAGAGAGGCCCCTTAGGTCTGCTCATAGGGCACAACTCCTTCCCTATCTCCCCCGCTCAGGTCTGTCCTACCGATGGCTTCTCAATGAGTTCCCCAATTTCATCCAAACTGATGGGCGGCACTTTGTGTCCCAGACAACGGGAAACCTGTACATCGCCCGGACAAATGCCTCTGACCTGGGCAACTACTCCTGCCTGGCCACCAGCCACATGGACTTCATAACCAAGAGTGTCTTTAGCAAGTTTGCCCAACTCAACCTGGCTGCAGAAGGTCAGGCTCAGGGAACCTGGCACACATGTAAAGAAACAATGGGTTGGGGGAGGGGCAGGGAGAAACCACTGAGCATGAAAAGGAGACTCTCCCGAGCAGACTAGTCATACCCATGACAGGGTCTGGCCCCTGCCTGTAGCAACCACCTTCCTCTTAGAGTACCCAGAGAGCAAGTTCCAAATACCTTTGGCATATGCCCCACTGCCCTCTGGGAGAATTCAGTCCTACACAGAGAGAGCAGGTAAATCCTCTGAATAGAGTCCCTGGCTCCCTCTGGAAAGCTACCTAACTTCCTGCCTAGGAATTAAACTAGGTCATACACTCCACTGCCACCACCACTCCCCACCCCCCACAGAAACAAATGAGATAATATACGAAAAGTGCAGCGTACAGCCCTTTATAAATTCTAGTTATTATTATTATTTATAATAATGATAATAATAATAATCATTTCAGCCTAGTTTCTAAGCACTGATGAGATCCAAAGCTGTTGGTTCAGTGGCTCATTTGCATCTCATTTGCATGGCTCCTCCCTCTAGACTCCCGTCCATCTTCACCCAGCATCAAGGCCAGATTCCCCTTGGAGACCTATGCACTGGTTGGACAGCAGGTCACCCTGGAGTGCTTTGCTTTTGGGAAGTGAGTAATGGCAAGGGGGGATGGAGTTTGTTGACCAAAGCCCCCTCCCTCCAGCCCTTACGATTCAACATAATTTCTTTACTCCTTGCAATCGTCTTTTAGAAGCCATTAGTGTTCAGTGACACCTTAGCCTAGATTAGTTAGCTAGTGTCACCTTGGAAAGCTAGAAATTAGGGCCCTGAGGGAGAGGAGGCAGGGGATTAGAAAACATGCTGAGCATGGAGTAGTCTTGTGAAGGGGAACACCATGGAGCAAAAGGGGACTGAGCGTGGATTGGAGTGTGGCAATGGAGACAAACTTCACAAACCTACCTTTTGCCTAGGACTAACTCTGATCCCATGGTCAGGACCAAGGAGAGGGGAGGGGAGAAGAGAAGCAGGGAAGAGAAAGGAGACAGGCACCTCATGCACTGCAGGAAGCATCGTCTCCTAGTCCCTTCCCTTTCTGCCTCCTGTGTCTGCTGGATGTAGGGAATAAGAGATGTGTCTTGCTCTGCCCTCCCCCCTCCTGCATCCTGTTCTCTCCTGAGCCTCAGCCCAGGCTCAGCACCTCTCCTTTCATCTCTCTCGCCTAAGGGATTTCTCCCCCCAACCCTTGGTCCCAGGCTCCATAAGCCAGCCCTACAGAGGACCTGAGTGTGAGGTAGAGGAATTTGGGAGCAGGGGGAGGAAAGAAGCCTCTGTGCTCCAGTTCAGTCCAGCTTCTAGTCCTGGCATTTTCTCCCCTCCCGCCCTACTTCTTCCTACAAGCCCCGTCCCTCGGATCAAGTGGAGAAAACTGGATGATTCACTGCCCCCACAGTGGGCCACCGCAGAGCCCACCCTGCAAATCCCCAGCGTCAGCTTCGAGGATGAGGGCACCTACGAGTGTGAAGCAGAGAACTCCAAAGGCCGGGACACTGCCAAAGGCCGAATCATTGTGCAAGGTAAGGGGCCGGGGGCATTCTCTGCACCCCAAGCTTCTTCCTCAGGAGCCTCAGGCATCAGAGGACAGCTGAGAGGTTGCTGACTGGTTCCGTTCATCCTGAAGCTCCGAGCATCCTGTGCTCAGAGATGTGGAATGGAGCCATGTTTGAGGAGAGGCCTGAGCAGAGGGCTTGTCTTATCAGCTGATCCAACATAGAAAGGAGCCCACAAAGCATTAAAAGTAGGGCTCTAAGTCAGGAAAATAGCAGCATCTTTGCAGAATGGTTATAAGGTAAGGCATGTAAATAGTGCTTTGCAAATTATAAGCTACTATATAAATGTCAGCTATTATTACAATTATAGAGGCAGTGTGGCTCAGTGGATGGATAGTTCAGCCTTGAAGCCAAGAAGACCTGAGTTCGAGCCCTGCCCCTGACACACACTGGCTGTTTGACCCTGGGCAAGTCATTTAACTTCTCAATGCTAGTGCTTAGCACAGTGCCTGGCATATATAGTAGGTGCTTAATAGATGCTATTGACTGATGTCCCTAATGCCTGCTCAAGGCACTTCCTGAGTTTAAAATTTAAACTATAAGTTATAGAGAAGGTACTAACCTAGAAGGACTTTGCTCACCAAGCAGTTCCTCATACCAGGGAAATCACAGGCCCAGGCCCAATGATTACAATTATGGTTTTTGTTATGAATACAACTACTAAATACTGACTCTAAAAATACCTTCTTCCTCCTTCCCCCTGCAACCTGGATGCATTTTAATCCTTAAATGTGCTCCTGATGCCCCCTGCTGTCAAGCATGGGCACCACAGCACCAAAGTTATCCCTAAAAGCTCTCTCTTTCTCCAGGTAACATCTCACTCGTTCCTCTTTCCAACAGCTCAGCCTGAGTGGCTCAAGGTCATCTCAGACACCGAGGCCGACATTGGCTCCAACCTACGCTGGGGCTGTGCAGCTGCTGGCAAGCCGAGGCCCACAATCCGGTGGCTCCGGAACGGGGACCCCCTGTCATCCCAGGTAGGACAGCCAGAGGTGAGTAGCTAGCTTGGCTCTGAAGAGCAGGGATTGTAGAGGGTATCTCCCTGAGACGCATACATCTTCTGACAGTCAAACCCCATCAAAGTGAGTGGTTGGGAGACCATGAAGGTCATGTCCTGCCAACTTCAGAGTTTCCCTGGCACATGGGCACTTGCCTACTTCCTCAGGCTAGCTAACGGCCATGAGCAAGTGCATGATCAAAAAGATCCATCCTGGGGTGACTAGGCAGTGCAGTGAATAGAGCACTGGCCCTGGAGTCAGGAGGACCTGAGTTCAAATTTGGCCTCAGATGCTTAATACAAAAAAAAACTAGTCCCGTGACCTTGGGCAAGTCACTTAACCCCAATTGCCCTACCTTCCCCCCTCTGAAGAGAGAGAGAGAGAGAGAGAGAGAGAGAGAGAGAGAGAGAGAGAGAGAGATCTATCCTATCCTGTGGTATAGGGGAAAGATTCCCAGAGTCCCTATGGTTCCACCTCTAGACCTTCCACTAAGCAGCTCTGTGGACCTGAGTAATTCACTTTGTCTCTTTGGGCCTCAATTTCTTCATCTGTAAAAATGAAAGGATTGAATTGAATTATCCTTCTAGTTCTAAACCTTATGCCTTGATTCTTTAAGGGTCTAGTCCTAACCAGAATGACCTAAAAATCATGCCCGATGCTGTCTTCCAATGATTTATATCAATGGTTCTAAGCTTTCATAAGTGTCTCAACCCCTGGTCCTGTGGCTTTGGTCCTTTTGTGGCTCTGACAATATCTTCTTTCACTCTTGAATCTGTTCTCCCATCCTGGCCTGTTTCCCAGAACCGTGTGGAGATTTCCGGTGGGGACCTGAAATTCTCCAAGCTGGTCCTAGAGGACTCTGGAATGTACCAGTGTGTGGCAGAAAACAAGCATGGCACCATCTATGCCAGTGCTGAACTGGCAGTACAAGGTAAAAACTACAACCTCTCAGTCTTACCCCCTTCCACCCAGGGAGGAAGGAGATTTTGTGGTCCAGAAAGAGTTCAATAACTTTTCTAAAGTTGCACAGGTAACATCAGGAACTAGGATTCCAGTAGTAGTGATTTTACAAGATCATTAGACTCATTAAAAACATTTGCTGAATTCTGCCATTTTTGAGTGGAGGAATTTTTTAAATAAATAAGATATGGAGAATAAAATAAGAATGAGAGTAAGAATAAGAAATAAAATAAGAAAAAATAGATTTCAACTGGTTTAGTAGCTGGTGGAGGATAGAAGGAAATTTTCACTCCCCTGCCATAAAAATCTTACTGATTTGTTACTTTGCAAATATCACTAGCTTCTAAGAACCCTATAAATTCTAGCTCCTAAGGGGATTGATCAGTATCTTCACCTCTAATCTCCTATCTTCTAATTCAGCCTGCCTCCTAATCTGCTTTTATTAAAATACTACCCCCTTCAAGACCCAGCTAAACCCCCACCACCTCCACAAAGCCTTCCCTGACCACCCAAGGCAACAATGACCTCTCTGTCTCTCTCTGTCTCTCTCTTGTCTCTCTCTCTCTCTGTCTCTCTCTCTCTGTTTCCCTCTCTGTCTCTCTGTCTCTGTCTCTGTCTCTGTGTCTCTGTCTCTCTCTCTCTCTCTCTCTCTCTCTCTCTCTCTCTCTCTCTCTCTCTCTCTGTCTCTCTCTCTCTCTCTCTCTCTCTCTCTCTCTCTCTCTCTCTCTCTCTCTCTCACCTTGAACAATCCTATAGTAAAGGATAGTGACTGAATTGGAAATCACATATCTTAGACTTTGCAACGACTGTCTGAGAGTCCAAGTGGTCCAATCTGACTTGAGAAGCATTCCCAACAAGGGCTCATCCAACTTTCACTAGAATATCTCAAATGACATGGACCTCATTACCTCCCAAGGCAGCACATCCCACTTTTGGACAGCTCCAGTTAGGAAGTTTGTTCTTATATTAAGAATTGGATTGAATTACCTGCTCTAAGTAGTTGCCACTATGGCAGTTTTAAATAAAAATCTCCTTTTTGTCCAGCTTTTGCTCCTGATTTCCGGCAGAATCCAGTAAAGCGTCTGATCCCAGCTGCTCGAGGGGGAGAAGTTATCATCCCTTGCCAGCCCAGGTCAGCTCCAAAGTCCATTGTGCTCTGGAGCAAAGGGACTGAAATCTTAGTCAACAGTAGCAGGTATGAGCTTCCTGGACCCTTCCTCCTCCTCTTCCTTCCTCCCAGTTCTCCTTCCTCCATTTCCTTGTCTTTCTCCTTCTTTACGCCTCTTCTTCCTTCTCTGCCTCCCTATGTTCTTCCTCCTCCCTGTTCTCAGGAACAAGACCTTCTCCTTTCAAATCCAGGATACCTTTTGAGCATCCAATCTCTAGCTCTCTTCATTCTTTCTCTGATGCAGAGTGACCATTACCCCAGATGGTACTTTGATCCTTCGGAACATCAGTCGGTCAGATGAAGGGAAATATACCTGCTTTGCAGAGAATTTCATGGGCAAAGCCAACAGCACTGGCATCCTCTCTGTCCGAGGTAGGGACTACAAGGAAAGCCAGGAAGGAGGACAATCCTGATACTCTGTTAACATGGTGATCATCAATTCAGTTCAATAAATGTTATAAGGTACCAACATTAGTTGGTGTAGCTACTATAGGGGGTCACCTCTCCATCCAGTTCTATTTCTAGTTTCTATCCTTGGTTTTCTGTCCTCTTGGGTTGGTTTGGGGACTGACCCAAAGATTGTTTGACACTGGAGCACTTATACCCTTTCCCAAGTCCAGACCCTTATTTCCTGAGCTGTGTGAAGCAGGAGTACCAATTCACAAAACTGTTTCAGTCTCACAGCTGGGACTGATTGCACATCCTCCTACTCTGCCCTGCTCCCAGGCCACCCATGTGACACAGGTTCAGACATGTGTTTATCCCATTCTGCCTGGCCTCCCCTATTCCCCTGCTTCCCCTTGTCAGATGCCACCAAGATCACCCTGGCACCATCCAGTGCTGACATCAATCTGGGCGAGAACCTGACTCTGCAATGCCATGCCTCCCATGACCCTACCATGGACCTCACCTTCACCTGGGCTCTAGATGGCTTCCCCATTGACTTGGATAAATCTGGTGGCCACTACCGGAGAGCCAGCTTGGTGAGTCCTAGGGTCAAGTGCCATTCTCAATGACCCTTTTCCACTCCTGAAAAACCCAGGGGACCAAGGAAAGGATAATCTTTGACCATTAATCCTCCCCCCACTCTGTCCCCTGAATAGCTAGATTCAAATCCAGGTTCTCACATCTAGTAACTGCATGACATTAGTAAGTCACTTAAGTTCTGGTCTCGGTTTCCTCCCTTATACTACCTCCCTTACAGTATTGTTATGGGCTAGAGGAAAGGGAATTTCTAGTATTCTCCCAACATGAATAATCTCCCTTGCTTCCTTGACCGTGTCATCTCTTGAGGGTTTTACAAGTGAATGAAACACTCTGTGGATTCTTTTTGTCAAAAAAAAAAAAGTCCCCCTACCACCCAGCATACTTCTGGATCTGTTTCCCCAGTATCAGGCAACATTGATTCATTTTTTTAATACAGCCCTAGACCAAATAGGAAGAGAAAAGTCATTCTAATTCTTACAATGCAGTCAAATGGCTAATCAAAATACTTAGATGTATTTTGGTTATCTGCAGTTTGGGATTTTCTGCATCACCACAACACTATGTTTTCCTTCTCCTCCCTATAGTACAAACAAATAAGTGGAAAATAGCTATATTTCTAAGAAACTTCATTCCCAAATATTTTCCCATGTGTTATTTCATTTTATCCTTTATCTCTCCATTGAGCAGATGGGGAAGCTGATCCCTGTAGAGATTCTTGAGTTTTTCCCAGGGTCATTTGAGGAACTGGACTGGAAGTCCAACACAGTTGTTGTGACCCAGGACTCCCTACACTTTTGAACTCTGTCCTTTGACTTTGACTCTTTTTCTGTCTCCCCTCTGTGCAGAAGGAAACCATTGGGGACCTGACAATCCTAAATGCCCAGCTGCGCCATGGTGGAAAGTATACATGTATGGCCCAGACTGTGGTAGACAGCACATCAGAGACTGCAACCCTCCTGGTCCGAGGTGACTGACCCTGATCTGGCTGTGCCTGGACCTCTACACCCCAGATCCAATTCCATCCACCATCTCCACTCTTCCTTCCACTAATTCTTGTCTGGGTTCCCTGATGAGCTTTTAGATTAGACTATTTCCTAATGCTCTTCATATGCCCCCCATAAAGGAATGAATCCTGGTTTTTCAGGGGCCACAATTTTTTATATCTACTTTGAAAAGGAGTTTAAGTTTGTGGAGAAAATTTGCCTATAATTCTGTATGTAGTCCTATATTGTGAATGGACCTTTCCACATCCCTTTTAGGTTTTGGTTTTAGGACTGGTGTGTGTACCTACTACACAATACAACCATACACCTGTTAAAGCATGCTAGTAATGCCCTCTAATGACCCATCAAGGTATTTTACTCCTTCAAGAAAGGCTCCTGAATCAGTCTGAATCCTTAATCCTTAATACTAACCCTCCTCCACTTCCATGACAGGTCCTCCAGGTCCCCCTGGTGGAGTGGTGGTGAGGGACATCAGCAACACCACTGTCCAACTAACTTGGAGCCGAGGATTTGACAACCATAGCCCAATCGCCAAGTACATCCTCCAAGCCCGATCCCTGCCTGATGGAAAGTGGAAGCAGGTCCGGACCAGTACGTATCTCTGGCACTGCCTGACCTGATCTAATCACACTGTAACATGGGCTTCCAAGCCCCATCTAGCAGTTGCCTTTCCCCCGGCATCTCCCATCCCAACTCCCAGCATTCACCAAGCCATTCCTTCATTCAACATTTATTGAACACCTAGTAGGTGCAATGCCTTGTAGGAGGTGTTTAGGGATATGCAGACATAAATAAAACACTGTTTCTGTCCTGGGAAGCTTAGTGTATAAGAGGGGAGATCAGACTTATATACTACAAGAAGGTTCCAGAAGGAACCTTAGAGATCATTTACTACAATGTCTTCCTTTTAGAGAGGAGGAGAGTGAGAAGCAGAGAAGGAAAGTGAGATCCAATATCACACAGCAAGTTGGGGGCTAGACAGTGTAGTGGATAGAAAGCCAGAATTGGAATCAGATCTGAGTTTGAATCCCACCTCAGTCACTAACTCTCAGATCCTCTCAGCCTCAGTTTCCCCATTTGTAAAATGGGGAAATGATAGCACCTGCCTCCCAGGGTTGCTGTGAGGAGGATCAAGTCAATTGGGGTGTGCTGGAGCCATCTTGAATGTTCACAAATGTTGGCAAATGATTCAAATTGGGGCTTGATTTATTGTTAATAACAGAAACTTAAGAAAGTGATGGAGAAAATGTTAATGATACAGATTAAACCTAAAAGTGTGTCATGATTAAAACTTTTTGTTTTGAGAGCTGATTGTAGAACATTTACCAGCAGGTTCCCAATATTTTTTCAAATTTTATTTTATTTTTGCTTCTGAATCACTTAACCCCTGCCTCTCCCTCCACCACTCATTGACACAGCCCTGATCAAATGAGATAACATGTGTAAAACATTTTGGATGTCTTAAAGTACTACATAGATCCTAGCTATTATTAATAATTGATATTAATTATTAATATAATTCTTATTGACACAATTAATCATTGTTGTTATTCTTATTTTTACTCATGGCAAAGTAGAGACTAGAAGGTGAATCTCCTTCTTTCCATCCAGTGCTCTCCTCACTAAAGCACACTATCTTATCTTCAGAGAATGGTAGGTAACTAGAATGTTTGCCTTACAGATCCTGCCAATATTGAGGGGAATGCAGAGACTGCCCAGGTGCTGGGCCTCACCCCCTGGATGGACTATGAGTTCCGAGTCCTTGCCAGCAACATCCTAGGCACAGGGGAGCCCAGTGGACCCTCTAATAAAATCCGGACCAAAGAATCAGGTTTGGGCTTTGGAGCTTTCTGGAAAGAAGTGTGAGGGTGGAGACAGATACTGGCAGTCCAACTGGGAGGCATGGGAGGGAAGAAGTCCTGACCTAAGAATTAGAACTCTTGGGCTCTAGATTTGAAGAGGAAGTCACTGAAAGGCCTGCCTCTGGTGGTGGGAAGATATGATGACGTAGATGGTCAGTGAGGACCCTTCCCACTGAGATTACGTGGTTGAGTAATACTGGTGGGAGCCTGGGGACATTGAGATAAATTGATGGGAGGGAGAGATTAGGCTGTATCTCCCTTTCTTACTTCTCACCACTCAAACAGCTAATGTTCAGAAGGATGTTTTGATGAAGGACATTCTACCATGCCCATGGTAGCATCTTCAGGTTCCAAGGGATGTTATTAATGGGTCACGTCTATGTCTTTTAATGTTCCTACAGCTCCCACAGTAGCACCCTCAGGACTCAGTGGAGGAGGCGGTGCCCCTGGTGAACTTATCATCAACTGGACGGTGAGAAGTCCTAAGTCATAGATTTGGAGCTGGAAGGGATGGTAGCAGGTCACTGAGTCCGCCTCTCTCTTACTTTACAAATGAATAAACTGATGTAGACAGAGGCCAAGTGACTTGCTCAGGGTCACACAGTTGGTGAGTATTTGAGGCAGGATTTGAATCTATGTCTTCATGACTCCAGAGCCAGTTAGTACTGGGTTGTGTCCTCTTTTTATTTAAGCAGAAGTTCAGGAGAGGAGGACTAGGTTCAAAGAGTTCAAAAGAGAGGAGAGCTCTAGGGCTGCCAAGCACCAGCTGAAGGCTAGACAGCAAACAACCTGCCCGTTTTCTGCTTGTGTCTGTGAGCCATTGCAGCAGAGCTCTTTGGCAAAGTCTTTGGTCTTGCCCATCCTAGACACATAAATCTTTATTGATTTGAGGGGTGATTGGAGATGGGGGCATGGCTTAGGATGACTGGATTTATACCTGAAGGGACCAATGAAATCATCTGACCCTCTCATCTCAAGGTGAGGAAATTGAGGTCCAGAGGTAGGAAGTAACTGCTCAAGGACATGAGGCAGCAATGCACAGGACCAGGACTGAAGGCAGGCCCTTTGTCCTCCATTCCCCATGAGGTCCTGGACTCCTAACCCCCTGCTCTTGCCACCCCTACAGCCCATGTTACGGGAATACCAGAATGGAGAAGGCTTCGGCTACCTGCTGTCCTTCCGGAGACAGGGCAGCTCAGACTGGCAGAGGGCCAAGGTCTCCCATGCTGATGCCCTGCACTTTGTCTACCACAATGAAAGTGTCCGACCCTATACACCCTTCGAAGTCAAGATCCGGGGATACAACCGCCAGGGAGAGGGGCCTGAGAGCCTCACCACCACTGTGTATTCAGCTGAGGAAGGTAGACTGTGCCCCCAGAGGGCTCCCAAACTTTCTTAGAAACTAACTTTGCTTCAGCATCTGTGGGCTGGAGAACCAGGGATCAAATACTTCATCCCCAACAGTCTCCCATCCTGATCACCCAAGGGCAGAATCCAAGACCTGGGAAAAGCAATGTAACTCTAACGAGAAATTAGCTCTGGGCCTTGTTTCTAAGCAGCTGGTGGGAGTGACTGGGCAATGTGGGGTGGTTACCAGGAAAATGCACTGGTTCCACAGTGTCTATGAATATCTGGCTGCCTTGGAGTTCAGTTTCAGGATCTCCACAGGGCAGGGGAAGGTTTAGTTCCTGCCCAAGTGGGCCACAATCCCTAGGGAAAAATCTATCTGTGGAAGAAGGAAGATACTACATATGGGGTCCCCAATGATAAAGGTGTAGGGCTTTCATATATATAACACTGGGGAACCCCAATAACCTAATCACTTCCCATGTTGGTCCTTAGAGCCCAGGGTGGCCCCAGCCAAAGTCAAGGCCAAGGGAGCTTTGTCCTCAGAGATGGATGTCATGTGGGAACCAGTGCGTCAGGATGACATGAATGGGGTCCTCCTCGGGTATGAGGTAAGCATTGCTCCCCCCAACCAGAAGGCAGGTAGACAGATAAGTTGGGCCTCTACCCCTTGAGGTGTGAAGCCATCACCTGAAACTCCCCTTCCCCATGCCCCAGAGGTATCCAACCCTACAAACCCCTGGTAAGGAGCCAGAAGGTTCTGGTCCTACCCAGACAGGACAGAGCAGGTGACCCTCAGAACCTTTCAGAGAACACCATGGCCCCCTTTAAAATGTACGCAGGCACTCCAGAACTCAATGATGTCTGCCCTGTAGCCACAACCATTGGAAAGGTTTCTTAAGTTTAATGGAATTTAGAGCCAAAAAGGAGCCTTATTCATATAGGCCAACCCCTTCATTTTATAGGGGACTTACCCAAGGTCACCAAGGTAGTAAGTAACACAGAGGACATCTGCACCCAGGTTATAATGATCTGGTAAGGTCGAAGGTGAATGAGAAATGAGGAAAATTCAGAACTCTCACCCTTAGGGGAACTGTGATGATGATAATAGTGGCAGCTAGATAATACAGGGTATAGGGTGCTGGGCCTGAAGTCAGGAAAAGCCAAGTTCAAATCCAGCCTCAAACACTACCAGCTGTGTGACCCTGGCCAAGTCACCTAACTTCCACTTCAGTCTCTTCATCTGAAAAATGGGCATAATAGCAGCACCAGGGTTATTGTGAAGATCAAATGAAATAAGTGCTTAGTACAGTGCCTAGCAGTAAGCACTATATAAATGTTAACTATTATTATCAATAACAATAATAAAACATGTATTTAACATTTAGGACTTCAAGATTTATAAAATCTTTTCATTTCAATTCACAATAACTCTGTAATGGAGCTACTGTGGCATCATTGTCCCCATTTTACAGATAAGGAAACTGAGGCTCAGAGAGGTTTAAGAGAATTGTCTAAAGTCACATAACTAGTAAATTCCAGTGACAGAATTCAAACCCAAGTATTTCTGACTTCAGGTCCAACATTTTATCCACTACCACTCTTCATTCAAGAGGAATATAATCAGACAATAAACAATGCGTACCACGGCCAAAGTGCTCTGATCTACAGTAAAGAAAGAAACCAGAAGAAGGATTCAGCCTTTTGTGGGGAGGAGGGGAGAGGGAGGCTAGATCCTCTTTGAAGATTTGATGGGAAGGCATGATTTTGTTGTTCAGGGGTTTCAGTTGTGTCTGACACTTGATGACCCCATTTGGAGTTTTCTTGGCAAAGATGCTGGAGTGGTTTGCTGTTTCCTTCTCCAGCTCATTTTACAGATGAGGAAATTGAGACATACAGATAAAGTGACTTGTCCATGGTCACACAACTAGTAGGTGTGAGGCCAGATTTGAACTCAAGTCTTCCTGACTCCAAGGCCATTGCTCCATCCACTGCTACCTTCCATAGATCCATCCAAATTTTGAACTCTGTTATCAGCTCTCAATTTTCCATGATGTGGATAATGCATAGCTGAATATATTCTAATAGCCATTTGTCCGTGGTTTGAAAATACAAGAGCACTGGCTTTTGAGTCAGGGAACAAGGTCAAGTCCCAGTTTTCCATCTTACTTGGCCTGACACCTGAGACAAATCAAGTTCATCTCTCTGAGACCACTGTTCCCTCATTTGTAAAGTGGGGACAATAATTCCTCCCCTACCTCCTTCACAGGCCTGTTGTATAAGCCCCATGAGACCACAGATGTGAAAGCATCTTGCAAATGTAATGGAATGTCATTTTCTCTGTGACTTTCCCTTCCTGGTGATTAATTAACCAACAAGCATTTATTAAGCACCTATTGTGTACCAGACACAATGCTAAGTATTTGGGATAAAAGAAAAAGCAGAAACAGTTCCTGCCCTCAAGGAAAATACATTCTAAGCGGGGGAAACCACACACACACACAATTTTTCCTATATCTGTACATGTATACATATATGTGCATACAAAATGACCCCAAAATAGATAGAAGTAGCCTCAGAGGGGAGGGCACCAGCAGCCAGGGAAAAAGGAAAGCCCTCTTCAGGAGGCACCACTTAGGAGGAAAAGCATCACAGACAAGCACACGAACAAGAGGTGAAATGTCTGGTATGAACACCAAGCAGGCCAATATGGCAGGGCTGTAGACTTCAGAGGTAGAAGAGGGGGTGGAAGGAGGAGTAATATGTAAAAAGACTGGAAAGGTAAAATGGGACCAGAAAACAGACCAGTTAATATTTCATCCTAAAGGTAATTGGAAGCCATTGGATTTTGCCAAGTAGTGGGATGAGTAGAGGGTAGGAAAGAGTTAAAGATAACACCAAAGTTGCAAACACAGAAAGATGATGTTGGTGATATGTGGCACTGGAGATCAGAAGAGAGACAAGGACTGGTAATCATCTGAAGAACACAGAGAGAAAAGAGGGAAATGTGCTAGACAGAGCCTTGGAAGGGAGACACCATCTAAAGTTAAGGATTATGATACAGATCCAGCAAAGGCAACCAAGGACAGGTAGGAGAGAGAGCCAAGAGAACAGAATAGAAGACCCCAGAGAGAAGAGAGTACCCAGGAAGTAAATTAGGTGGTCAGTAGTGTTGGATGCTGTGGAAAGGATGAAACTGAGAAAGGGCCATTAGACATGGCAACTAAAAGATCATTATTATCTTTGGGAAGAGTAGTTTCACTTGAACAATGTGGTTGAAAGTCAGATTACATAGAGTTTAGAAGAGAATGAGTGGAGAGGAAGTGGAATTACCTACTACTGCCAAGACTTCGAGGAGGTTAGCCACAAAGGGGAAAGGGGAAACATAGGACAATAGCTACCAGGGATAGTCAGATCAGGTGAGGGTTTTTTTAAGTTGGGGAAGACGAGTTTGTTTGTAGGCAGAAAAGAAGGATAGGGTCCATATATAGCCTATATCAGTTTGCAAGCTGTCTTGGGGAGAGGAGAGGAGGAAAAATTTAGAACTCAAAATATTATAAAAGTGAATGTTGAAAATTAAAACTAAATAAATTAATTTTTAAGAAAGAAAGAAAAGAAGGCTAGGGAAAGATTGAAGATTAGCACCAAAATGGGAATGATGATAGAGGCAGTCTTTTGGAAAAGACAGGAGGGTATGGGAATGGGTATATATGGAGAGGGGTAGATCTTAGAAAGCAAAAGGATCACCTGGTCACATCATTCAATACTGAAGTGAAGGAGGAGGTAGTAGGGGATGGTGTCAGAGGGGAGAAAGAGCTCCAGGTATATGTCCTCAAAGTTTTAGGGGAAATATTAGGTGAGATCCTTAGATGAGAAAAGGATGGCAGGAAATGGTAGAAAAGGTTTGGAGAAGAGGTTTGAAACAGCAGCTGTAGTGAATGGGACAGGGAATCAATTGAGAGGATGGGTAACATTGCCTTACCACAGTGAGAGTCCAATTGGTGATTAGTTACTTGGATCCAATCAACACTGTTTCATCATTTCGTCCAGTTCTATTTAATAGTGTTCAATATTAGGAGAGAAGATGAATAGTGAAAGTAATTCAAGGTTAGGATTTGGCAAGGCATGATCAATAGGACAGAGGAACAAGGGTTTCGAGAACAGGGCATAGGGTTGAAGAAGGAGTAGAGATTGGGATTGGAGAAGAGTGTAGCTAAAGCAAAGGGGATAGATAGCCTGGGATACTACTGAAGGATGGAGGGACTGGAAGTCATGGTGAAGATGAAGAGTAAGTTTAGGAGGAGTATGGAAAGATGGGGAAGATCAAAAGAGAAACAGTTACAATAAGATAAAGGAAGTTTAGAGTTCTTGAACTTGGAAGTGGGACACTTGTGAGTGATGGTAATAATAATTAGACAATATTAATTAATAATGTTAATTAATATTGATTAATTAATAATATTACATGTGCTGAGTACTACCCAAAGGTTGCTGAATGTCAAGGGATAACTGGGATAATGGCATCATTGACAAGTATATCCTTGTCCTCGTTCATGATATGAGTGTGGCTCTGGGAAACTCTTCCTAGAGAAAATCCTTCTGGGCCTCTGTTCATCTGTAAAAGAGAGGGTTGGGTTAGTTGATTTCTGAGATTCCTTCTTGCTCTGTGATTGTATGTTTTCCTAAGACCCCTGCCCCCATTCCATTAAATGAGGCTGAGTTGTCCATCTTCAAGGATGGCCTGCAGTCACCCCCTGTTTCTGGATCCCAGCTCCCAATCTCTGGTCTAAGCCACAAAGAAAGGTGGGGATAAGCTGGGTGTTCTGGCTTCTGTAGATTCGCTACTGGAAAGATGGAGATAAAGAGGCAGCAGCTGACCGAGTGAGGACGGCGGGGCTCAACACCAGTGCCCGAGTCACAGGCCTGCAGCCCAATACCAAGTACCATGTGACAGTTCGGGCCTACAACAGGGCAGGCACTGGGCCTGCCAGCCCCTCCACCAATGCCACCACCATGAAACCTCGTGAGTCCACAGTCAGAGTGGTCAGCTGGATGAGCTACCCCAGGGGCAGGGGAGGGCCCATTCCTGCTAAAGATCCCTGCTGAGCACACAGGTGCTGGTGCACGAACTGGGGGGAGAAATAAGACACTGAACCAAAAGGAAATCAGCAACTAAGGCCTCCTCTTCCTTGTTATTTATGGGGGTTTTTTCTGGACTTTGTTTCTTAGGGGGAGCCTCTGAGCATCTCTGCTGAAAGCAGATGCTGGTCTCTCCTGTGCCCAGGGAGAGGGAAAGTGGCACCTCTCTCTACTCCCTTGACCCGTCCCTATCTCCAACCCCTTCCATTTCAGCTCCAAGACGACCTCCAGGTAACATCTCCTGGACACTCTCCAGTTCCAGCCTTAACATTAAGTGGGACCCTGTCATCCCTCAGCGAAATGAGTCTGCAGTCACTGGCTATAAGGTAAGGACCCTGCCAGGGAACCCCTAAAGTAGGAATGGAAAATAGCAGCTACTTTATGCTCCTGCTAATTACCAAAAGTTATCTAATGCAGGAAGAGAGAGTTGGGATTCTAATTCTAAGAGTCAGGAGAAACCTAAATGGATCACTAGGGAGCAGATGAAAATGCATTAGAAAAGGAATCTCAGAGTAACTGGATGTTGTGGTTAGGAGCTAGAAAGAAGCAGAAAGATGCACTTGCTAAGCCCCAGAGATTCCCAGTTGTCCTAAAAATTCTAGGATGTGCTTAATCACTGATAATTCTCATTTAGTTCTCCTACTGGGCAGCAATAGAAGCAATCAGTCAAACAAGTATTTGTTAAGCACCTACTATGTACCAGGCACTGGGGTGTAAGTACAAAAAAATGAAACAATCTCTACTGTCAAGGAACTTGCATTCTAATGAGTGAGACAAATGCATATAAAAATTTGCAGCATAAATACAAAGTGAATGAATACAAATATAGACAAATAGTTAAAAGCAAGATAATTTAGG
This sequence comes from Gymnobelideus leadbeateri, assembly GCA_011680675.1. NCBI lineage: Eukaryota > Metazoa > Chordata > Mammalia > Diprotodontia > Petauridae > Gymnobelideus > Gymnobelideus leadbeateri. The sequence continues at coordinate 53,191 of WOXC01009503.1, read as the reverse complement.
AGGGAAGGCACTGGCATTTGGGGGCACTCAAGAGAGTGTGGGTTCAGAAAATGATGCTTAAACTGGATCTTAAAGAAAGAGAAGGACTTTGAGGTGGAGGCCAGGACAGAGTGAAGTCTGGGAATATGGAATGGCTAGTGAAAAGGGTGCGAATGGTATGCCATGGGTGAGAAACATAGAAATAGGAGATCTGTTTGACTGGACCTCAGAATGAAGGACAGGAAGTAATGTGGAATTAGTCTGGAAAGACAGGTTGGGCCAGGTTGTGAAAGACTTTAAAAGATCAACAGAAGAGTTTAGATTTTATAAGAGAGGGAATAAGAAGCCACTGGAGTTGAGTGAGTTAAGGAGTGAGAGAGAGAAGGAGGAGGAGGAGGAGGAGGAGGAGGGGGAGGAGGAGGAGGAGGAGGAGGAGGAGGAGGGGGGAGGAGGAGGAGGAGGAGGAGGGAAGAAGAAGAAGAAGAAGAAGAAGAAGAAGAAGAAGAAGAAGAAGAAGAAGAAGAAGGAAGAGAAGGAGAGAGAGAGAGAGAGAGAGAGAGAGAGAGAGAGAGAGAGAGAGAGAGAGAGGGAGAGACTGAGACAGAGAGACAGAGAAAGTCAAAGACAAAAAGGACAGAGACAAAAACAGACAGAGACAAAGAGAGAGACAACAAAGTATATATACCCTTCTGTATTGTATAGATAGGAAAGAAATAAGCATTTATTAAGCACTTACTATATATGCCAAGCAGTGTGCTAAGTCCTGTGAAAAAGAAAGACAATCCCCAGTCTCGGGGAGCTTACATTCTAATGAGAGAAGACAACATACAAAAATTTTCTTCCACAAAATGACTAATATGGGAATGTTTTACATGATTACATGTATATATATATATATATATCAGATTGCTTTCTGTCTAGTGAATTGGGCAGGAAAGGGAGGGGATAGAATTTGGAATTCAAATCTTAAAAGAATGTGAAATTTTGTTTTTACATGTAATTGGGGAAAAAGAAAATATTATTTTGAAAATCAACTGAAAAGTGGGGAGAGGGAATGAAAACAAAGCCAACAAGAATAAGGCTTGGGGGGAGAAACAAAGGTAGGTCGCTCTGGGCCCTTCCACTATGTGTATATAAAATCTTCGTTATATATTTATGTATATTGTTTATGTAATATATTACATACATATTAGCATTTATTAACACTTTAAGGTTTTTGAAGCATTTTACAATGTTAATCTTATTTGAACCTCACAAAAATCCTGTGAAATGGGTGCTATTATTATCCCCATTTTATAGATGAGGAAACTGAGGCAGACAGAGAGTTAAGTGACTTGACTAAGGTCACACAAATAGTAAGTATCTGAGGCTGGATTTGAACTCACACCTCCCTATCTGTCCTGCACTTTATCTATCTAGCCACCGCTCTACCATTCACTGGCTATGAGAGGAATGCGATTCTGAAAATGCAAAGTTAGTCCTAATAACTCCTAATATTCTGAGCTATCCAAAAGTGGGATAGGCTGACTCAAGAGATGTAGCAAGAACCCCATTGCCGGAGGTCTTTAAGAATAGCCACAGATAGTGTAAGGAGATTCCTATTTCAGGCAGGGATAGGGAGAGGTAACATCTGAATCCCTTCCACAACTCTCTGAGTGACCAATGAGGAATAGCTAGCCTGTCCAAGATGAACCAGGTCTTGATTGGTGAAAGAAGATAAATTCAGAACTTGGGGCCCTGGCAAAGAGAAGGGTATCAAGACATACATGGGAAAAACCAATCCTTTCCTCCCTTTTGTATTTTCACTATGTTCCCCTGTGATACATTTTAGTATCTCATTATTATATTACTCATATCCATATATATATAATATACTCATATATAAATATATACACTCATATATACATATTTGCATATACATACACACACTCATATACTCCTTATAGTATCACAGCCAGTAAATGTTAGGTAGATGGTACAGTGGGTAGAGAACCCTGGGCCTGGAGTCAGGAAGACCTATATTAAAATCCAGCCTTAGTCACTTGCTAACTGTTGTGTCCCTGGGCAAGTCATTTAACCTCTCCTTACCTAAATTAATAATAGCATGCAGGTCCCTGAGTTGTTGAAGATCAAACGAGATAACACTTGCAAAGCACTTTGAAAGCATTAAAGTTCTCTATATAAATGCTAGTAATTACTATTATTTAATTTTCCTAATGTCTAACCTGTACACCTCTTGCTGCACTGGTCACCAGTAGAAGCAAGATAAGCCGCAGTTCAAAGAACAAAGGTCCCAGGGCCTTATGGGGACACTGAGGCCACCATCCCAGTGGACCTCTCTCCCTAGAGATCAGCTCTTATGGAAGCCAGAGTATAGCCCGGGAGCAAACTCTAGCTGGAGATCTTTCTGCCAGATGCTGTACCGAAATGACCTACACTCGGCCCCCATACTCCATTTGGCTAATAAGAATTGGATTGAGATCTCCGTACCTGAGGACTCCAGCCATGCTCTAGTGCAGATTCGGGCCACGGGACCGGGAGGTGATGGAATCCCAGCAGAGGTTCACATCGTGAGGAATGGAGGTGCCGCTACCCACTTTTCTCCCTTCTTCCCACATTTCTTCCTTCACTTCCTCCACCTATCAGAGCCGAGGTCAACCTGGGCTACACAACCGAGGAGTGTGTATGTCAGGCTGGCCAGCCCAGCCTTGTCTCTCATTAGGAAGACAGAAAGCAGGCCCAGTTGGCCCATGCCAGCTAAGCAACTCAAGCTTTTTCTCCCCTATCTATCCCCCTCCTCAAAAAATAATACAATATCCTGAGAGTCAGTGAGATGTAAGGCTTCCCATTTCACAGAACAAGGAAGACTGATGTCCACATAGTTACCTGTCTGGCACATATATCTGTCTGTATATCCTTACCTCCTCTGGGTCCCATGTTGACATCTTTAAAATAAAGAAGGCTAGACAAAATGACCTCTGAGGTGTCTTTAGGATCTAAAATTCTAGTCTTCACAGATAGAAAGCTGAAAGTACCACCCAGATGTTTAAACACCCAATTCCATCCACAAGTTTAGACAGATTCTCCTAATAAAAATAGTACCTTCCATTGGGACTTTTCAAAGATTGGAGCTTTTTAGTCACAAAAACCATAGACATTACTTCATCTGGTCCTCACAACCAGAATCCTAGATAGGGCATTATTAATTAATCATTAACATTATTAATATGCCCAATTTTCAGACAAGAAGACTGAGGCTTAGAGAAGTTGCTTTCTGCCCAAAGTGACACAGTAATTAAGGAAGCCAAGCCTGGAGCCTGTGTCTGCTCAGTCCAAGTCCAAAGTATTCCTCTTGAAGCAGGGAATTTTCCAGACTACCTGTAGGTCTGGTCACATCCTGGGAGAAGATTTCTTAGGAGAGGTTGTCACCCTGACCCAATGTGGTAGGAATCTTGGAAGGCCCACGTCCCTTTTAGCTCACCAAACTTTTCTATCTGCTGCTTTCAGGCACGAGTATGATGGTGGAGAACTCAGCAATCTGTCTGTCCCCACATCTGGGCACCATTCTCTTCTATTCCCTGTCGATGTTGGCCCTCCTTGGCTACTTGGAGCTCTGATCTTGGCCTCCTGGTCCCCACCCCCACCCCAGATCTGGACAACAGGACAGATACCTCGGGATGAACAAAGCCAGCTGGCCCCTGGCACTCTCTCCCGATGCTAAGGACCTCAACACACTGTATGCCTAAGAGGATTGGTTTTAAACAGCAACTTTAAACAATACCCTTTTCTTAGGAGATAGGACATTTCGTACATGCCAGGGACTGGAACCCAAGGAAGGATTTTTCCCCTTTATAATCAGGAGGAAACAGGCACAAAAATCCACGAAAAATATTGAATCCAGTGTCTTCATAACCCATGATCACTGGGGTTTCTGGATGGAAAGAACTAAATGGACATAAGGATGGGGTTTTTAATACATGTTCTTTGGACCAATAGAGATGGCATCCTCTGGGGCCTCTGGGTATATCTGGATCCTACTCCCTTGGAGCAGAGGGGTTCAGGCATGCCCAGACCCCTTGATATAAGTCAAGATGGATCTAGGGCTGGAGAAGTGGACCTGGAAGGCCTGATGCCAAGGAGGGGGGCAGCAATGGGGCCAAGGACTGCTCTCCCCCAACCTGATGGGGAGAAGGGCTTGATACCACCTTTGGTGTTTCCTCATCTTTCTAGGCAGCTAAGAGAAACAAATGCAAATCTCCCTTTCTAGGAACTGCAGAATCCAAAGGGAGTTAATTCCCAGTAATGAGGAGAAGAGGGAGGCAGGGAGATGACTTTCGAAAATGCCCACAGGTTGGAGCTGCTGAGAGAATGATCTCAGCCAAAAGGCAACCCCAGATTAAAATGAAGCTGCCCCTAGGGTCATTCACAAGTCTATATGACAAAGCAAACAGGCTGGGCTTAAGGGGATTGCATGACTGAAGGCTCCATCTTGGGGAGGTGCCCACCCTGTGACCTATTCTAGGAGTGGGCACCAGAACCTGACAGCTTTGCCTCAGTTTCCTCCCCTTCTCTTTCTTCCAGTAAATTCTAAGGACCTTCCTTCCAAATCTGTCATTTCCTGCCCTGTGGGAAGAATCCTTTCCTCTGCTGGACTCTAGCTCTAGCCAAGAAGTTTTTGGAAGGATTAACCCCCAGGATTCTAGAGTCAGGAGCCAGACTGGTGGGTGCACAGGATGCATGCCAGAAGTCGCTTTGCCAGACATGTCAGAGGTAATTGTAGTGGCCTCACTCCATCCCTCCGTCCCCCTTGCCAACCTTTGTGTTGCCTCGGAGTGAGTGAGGTCACAATCAAAAGGGAGGGCTTATCCTGTGCTCCAGGGAAGGATAGGAATAGGGAAGAAAGGGGCAGTAATAGGTTGCAGCCTAATGAGTGGAAGGAGAAAAGTAGGTTTAACTCCTCTGGGCCTCAGTTTCCCCATCAATAATAAGAGGAGTTTGAACTAGATGACCACTAAAGTCTCCAGCTTAAACTGTTTTCAAAAATCTGGTTCATGGGTAAAGGGTAGTTGAGGGGAATGGTTAAGTACCTTTTCTGAAGCTCACAGGTAGGACCCAGCAGTTGGGTCCCCAGTGACTGGGGGCTGCTTCAGCCTCTCTACCCCTACCTGTATGAATGGATCCATGAGGACATCCTGTCTATAATCCTTCAATGTCCTCTGTCCCCGAAGCTGTAGACCTGCTCTAAAACTAGCCATCCTTACCTCCCTTTCCTCACTCTCTTCTCTGAGGTCAGCTGAGAAAGGGGTACAATGCCGAGACACTAATTTCCCCCAGCCCAGCCATATCCCCAAGTCTCTCCCTCAGTACCCCGATACACAGGGTCTGCCATTTTGGAAGGCACATACCCTACTGAGGCTCACTCACTGTGGCCCCTTTTCTCTGAGGGTTTGTTTCTATTCTCTAGTTATTACAGTGAGATTTCTATTTTAGTATCATTTTTATATATTTTTAGGTCCTGCTCTATTTTCAGGGCAGGTCTGAATTCCTTCTGCTAAATGACAGCTTTCTTTTGGTGAACTTGCCCCCCGCCCCCTCTTGCTCCTTGAGAGGCAGGCAGAATTAGTGGAGAATCTGATGCCCTCTCCATGCCCATCACCTCTTCACCCCAACTACCAATGTGTTAGGATTGTGGGTTCCAGATCAACTGAAAGAGAGGTGGAGGAAGACTCTATATGGTTTATCAACTGAGAGCGGGGTAGCCAGCCCCTCTGCACAGGATGCTTCCCCCCTCCCAGTCATGGTTGACACTTGGCCAGTGGGTAAACTCCTCTCTGCTTTCATCTCTCATTCCGAAAGAAAAAGAGTTGCTGAAGGCAAGATATTTGCTTAGGGACTGAAGAGAGCTTGAGGTAGGGGCTGTCTCACATATGCAGACCAGGGCTCATTTTGCCCTCTCCTTTCTCACTGCCTGTAGGAACTGTGGCATAGGAAGCCAGAGGGAAACAGGTTCAGCCCTCGGGTGATAGGCAAAGATGGGCAGGGGCTCTCAAGGCTGCAGGCTGCAGTCCTGGGGCCTACCCCAGGCAAGTAGCTTCAAAACCTCCCTCATTAAGGAGGCCTTTGAGAAGAGGGAAGTAGTTGTGGAGAAGAGGGAAGTAATTGTGGGACAGAACTGTTAGCATGTGTGTGTGTGTGTGTGTGTGTGTGTGTGTGAGAGAGAGAGAGAGAGAGAGAGAGAGAGAGAGAGAGAGAGAGAGAGAGTGAGTGTGTTGACTGGGGTCTGTATCCCGGGAAAACCGCACCAAGTCTAAACCAGGTGAGTCCCCAAGATCAAACTTTTGCCTTCAGTATACCATGCCTCTGAAGGCCTGGGGAGCAATTGGAAAAGTTTAGGGAAGGGATTTAAATCAAGCAAAGGAAGCCTAGGAAATAGGTTGGGCTGTAGAGGGACACAGAAACTGCCATGGACAGATGCACAGTGGACCACTGCCTCAGGTTCGAGGTTAAACCAGATGGCCAGGGCAGTCTATGTATTCTTCATTCATTGGGGGCCTTACAAAATGGGAGGGCTTATACTGGGTCTTGGGTCTTGCCAAGAGTCAGAAGAGTCCCTTCCTGCCCAAGGGGCCTCTCATTATTTCCCTCCAAGGGCTCCATCAGTAATTCCTACCCAAGCAGTCTGGGAAGGACAGACCTAGGGAGGAGTGGTGCTTATTAGCTCCCCCTGTCTCAAACTTCCACAAACCCCAGCCCCAGCTCTGTTCCATGTCAGAAATTCCCCCCCCCCCCCCCAGCATTTGCAGCCCTGGAAGAGGAGACAAAGAAACACAGGTGCTTCTCCCCCCACTTTTTTTTTAACCACCCGGCTTGCAGTTTGCCTATCCAAGTGCCTTGTGGGCTGGGGAATGGGGTTTTTTCTCTCTCTGATCCCCCTACCACTTGCAAAGACTTCTCCAAGGAAAGTGCTTGGGGAAGGGAGGGTGCCATAGGAGCCGGTTTCAGTTGTATACGTTTGGAGGGTAAAGGTAGGTACCCTTCTGCCTCTGCTGGCTTCCTTGTTACTTAACATTCCAGATGTTACCCCCCTCTCCTTGGGAGTGGAGGGCAGCTCTCTCCAGGTGTGCATTTAAGAAACTTAGGGGAAGGGAGAGGAACTTGTACTTCTCGACCTGTCTGGTGACCTTTGGAACCAGGGCTTGGGGGTACAGAGAACACCTGTACGTTGGGCTGTTTCTTGATTTCTGAAAGGTTGGAATGATGAGAACAGCCCCCACCGTCTGCTTTCTTCAGTTCTACAAACTTAGAGATGAGCTTCTATGCCGATCAATTCTTCCAGCTGGGCTAGCTGGGCTCTCTAGTAAAGAAACAGCAGGAGGGACCCAGGATGGACAACAGGAAAACTGCTGGACCCTGGAATAATGTCTGAGTGAAGATATGGATTCCTCCTACTCCAGAGACCTTAAAGGAAGAAGACACTAATAAGGCTAAGCGCTGCTTGGGAGTGGGCAGATGATGTCCTCCCAATGTCTCCTTCAGACTGAGGATCAAGTGATTCCCACAGCCAGACCCCCTGGTTTGACACCAAGTTTGAGCAGGCTAAGACAGTCTTCTGATTCCTGTCTTCCCTTCCCCAGTTCCAAGGATTCTCCCCACCGCCCACCTCCCACTCTCCCCACTGTTTCTTCTCTTTCTTTTCTTCCTCCCCTCCCTCCCTCCCTGCCTCTTCTTTGCCTGCCCCTCCTTCCTCTTTCCCACTTTCTCTCATTTCCCTGTCCCCGCTTTTCACCATCTCCCCATTTCCCCTCTTTCCTCTTCCCACCTTCTCTCATTTCCCTGCCCCCCTTTTCACCATCTCCCCATTCCCTCTCCTTCCTCTTCCTACCTTCTCTCATTTCCCTGTCCCCCTTTTCACCACCTCCCCATCCCTGCCCTCCAGTCTCTCATTTCCCCTTTCCTCTTTCCACCAATCTCCCAACCCCTCCCCCTCATTTCCACCCTCTCTTCCCCATTGTTGGTGGTCTCCTCTCCTCTCCCCCTCCCACCTGTACATACTTTCCTTCTCAGGCCCAGGATGCCCACAGTCATTCATTCTCTGGCAACATCACTTCACTGTGGTGTTAGTATTCTCTAACTTGGGCCAGCTCCTACCCATAAGACAACCCTTCCCTGATCACAAAGGAGGTTCTTTGTTGAGCTCCATCCCCTAAAGGAACACAGGCACTGCAGCAATGCATCAGATCTATGGGTCCATTTAACCCAGTATTTTGTTAGCAACTGAGGTCCCCAGTGGAAAACAGGGTTGTCTTCCCTGATATGGCCTTAAAAGGAAGGTCAACCCAGAAGAACTTACATCGTCTCACTTTGGAAATAGGGTACCTGTTAGCTGAGAGGGAGTCTCAAGCACTTGTACATAGGGCATTATTAGGACGAGGGCTGTGCATTGTGTCCTTCCCTCTCTGGGCTGGATACATACCTTTCTGTTTCAGGGCTGGAAAGAGCCACAGGGGAAATGAATGGGTCTAAGAATCTCTTACTGAGTCCTAGATAGCCTGAGGGCGAAATGAGGCATTCAGAGCCCGAGTCTGGGTGACTCGAGTTCTCAGCCCCCCAGGTTGCCTGTGCTCCCTACCTGGACAGAGCCCACTTTCCAGCAGAGAATACCCTATACAGAGTTCTCTGCAGGACAGGGGCAGTGACTTCTTCTGGACTATTTAATTGTGTAGTATTTTTCTGTTTAAGTGGGGGGCTCCCACTACACCACTGTGTGTCTCTCCTATTGACTGTAATAAAAGTTATTTATTGATTCTGTTAGCAGACAGTTCTTAAAATAAAGATCGATCCTCAACCTGTTTGGCAGCTACTAGCTACCACTGTGGGTGCCTTTTTGTCTCTGCCTGTGGATGTAGCTGAAGCATCAATAGTGCCCCAATGAGGGCTCTGTGCTGTAGTATAATTACTGTTGGAGTGGCATGCAGGAAAAGTGGGTTCAGATCCCAGTGACAACACTTGATATATGATCTTGGGCAGTCAGGTGGCAAGACTTGCAATTAGAAAGACCTGAGTTTAGATGCAGCCTCAGACACTACACTTGATGTATCACCTGGACAAGCCACTTAACTTCTTTCAGGCTCAGTTTCCCCATCTGTAAAATTGGGATAAATAATGGTACCTACCTCCTAGGGTTATTGGGAGGATTGAACCTTAAATCTCTATATAAATGCTAGGTATTTATTATTATTATTACAACTTCTCAAAAGCTCAATTTCCTTACTTAAAATGGGAAATATTATACTTAAGTATCTCCCAGAGTTTTTGTAAGGCAACCACTATATTAAGTGTTGTATCTGATATCTCCATACTCCCACCCCCATGAAGTCTAGTTCTAAGGTCCCTTCACTAGGTTTTGTAGCATTCCAGGCATAACTTCTCAGTCTCAGAGGGAAACAAACCCCAAAGGATTTGGAGAGGGGCAGCTAGCTGCAACCAGAAGCCAATGGGAAGATTTAACCCAACAAAAGTCTGTATTTTTCCAGCTATTACATAAGGAAAAGCCCTATTCTTATGCAGGTCTGTGAGTGGCTAATGTTTTCTGTTCAGAGCCAAGCAGTCTCCCTACTGGGAGAAAAAAAAAAAAGGACAGTGCCTTGGGGATGAGGAGGAGGGAGAAACTAAAGTCAGAATTCTTGGGGAGTAGAAGGGACTCTAACACTACAGCTCAAGCTATTTCAATGGCTTCCTCAATTTTCTCCATTTCCATCTCTTCAAGCCTAGGGCCCTGCTTAGCTTAATGAAATTGGGCCAATGACAGGGAACCCACCTCCGGGTCTAAGCCTTCATCTCCTCTCCTTTGCACCAAAACCGGGGGAACCAAGACAAACTGTCTTCTCCATCAACACTCCAGAGGCAGATTTAAGTGTGCGTGTTCAGAGGTGGAATTAGATGTTGATTACAGATCAGGGCTTTTTTTTTTTCTTTTGAGCCAAGAACCTGAAAAGTTATTTTTAGAAAAAAGTGAAAACAAGATCCCTAGACAAGAACTAAGAAAGTAGGACAGTTGAGTTCTACCTCTTCCCTAATTTGTCACTGACTTGAACATTCATTAGTAATAAACTACTATATTATATTAACATTAAATAAATTACTAAATTATTAGTAACAAATAAGAAATAGATAAGGAATTAATTATTTGTAATAAATAGCAGGTGCGAAGTGATGCTGAGTGAGGGGACAAAACCAAGAAAATATTGTACACAGTACACAGTGTTCAAGGACTGATTTTGATAGACTTAGCCCTTCTTAGCATTGCAAGGACCTAAAACAAGTCCAGAGAACACATGATGGAAAATGCCAGCTACATCCAGAGAAAGAACTATGGAGTCAGAATGCAGAAAGAAGTAGACGATTTTCACTTTTGTTTTGTTTTATTATTTTTTCTCTCTTATGTTTTTTCCCATTTGTTAGAATTCTTCTATGCAACACGACTAATGTGAACGTGTGTTTAATAGCAATGTATGTGTAGAGTCTATATCAGATTACAAGCTGTCTTGGGAAGGGAGGGGGAGAAAATTTAAAATTTATGGAAGTGATTATTGAAAACTAGAAATAATTAAAAAAAGAAAATTAATGAACAGTATGATAGATAGATAGATGATAGGTAGGTAGGTAGATAGATGTATAGATAGAAAGATGATAGGTAGATAGCTAGCTAGATGGATAGATAGATAGACAGACAGACAGACAGATAGATAGATAGATAGATAGATAGATAGATAGATAGATGGCATAATGGACAGAACTCTAGACCTAGTGCCAGGAAAATTCAAGCCTCAGACTCTTACTAGCTATGTGACCCTGGGCAAGTCACTTAACCTCTGCCTACTTCAGTTTCCTCATGAGCAAAATAGGGATAATAATAGCATCTACATCTCAGGGTTACTGTAAGGATCAAATGGGACACTAACTTTAAAGCACCATATGAATTCTAGCCATTATTATTACCAAGCAATTTCAGTTTTGCCAAGCGCTTTACGTGCATTGTTTCATGTGATCCTCCCGATAGCCCTATACGTTAGGTGGTGGTATTATTGTCCCCATTTGACAGTTAGGGGGGAACTGAATCTGAGGGCAGTTAAACCAAGGGTCACACAGATTGGAATTCAGGTCTTCCTGATTCCAAGTCCCATGTTCTATCTATTCAGGCAACTTAGCTGCCTCAAATTAAATCACTTAATAACCTCTCTTGGTTTAATGGAAAGAAAATCCCTGTTCCCCTTTCTTCTTTCCCACCCTTTTCCTTTTCAGAGGCTGATTGAGCATGACTAGACTGTGAAAGACTCACAGAGTTAGTATAATACTTTTATTTTACAGGTGCTATAACTGAGACATGGATAAGAAACCTTGCCGATCACTATCATGTGCCAGGCTCTGTGCTACTTTCTGGGAGGGTACAATATATAAAGATATAATAATGTCTTCATTAAGGATAAAGGTGCAATAGTACCTGATCACATAAAGCTTAGATTCCATCAAGAGAGCAATGCATATACATATAGGCACAAAAGAAGTATGAGCTAATGGGCGGGGGGAGCAGTGTTAAAAGGGAGGGTCAGGAAAGGCCTCACATAGAAGATGGAATTTGAGCTGAGACTAGAGATTCTAAGAGGCTGAGGTGAGGTCCTCTGTGCAAAGGAACATGATGGAGTATGCTGTATTAGACACAGCAGGAAAGTCATTTGGAGGGAGAAAGATGAAGGGGAAGTAATACAGAATAAAGTCTGAAAGTTAGGATGGAGCCAGGTGACCGTAAAAGAATTTAACTGCAAGAATTTATTTTTATTCTAGAGGTAATAGGAAGCCAGTGCAGTTTATTGAGGAAGGAAGGAAGGAAAATCCCTTTGGCAGCTGTTTTGAGAATGGACTGGAGAGGGGAGAGTCTTGGGGAAGTAAGAACTAATTAGGCTATTGCCATAGTCCAGGTAAGAATTGATAAGGGTCTAAATTAGGGTAGTAGATGTGAGAGTTGAGAAGAAGGGACAGACATGAGAAATGTAGAGATGAAAATAAAATTTGGCAATTGATTGGATATGTGGGGTAAGAACAAGGAGGTTAGGACAGTTAGGTGGCTCAACTGGACTTTAATTTTGCAGTGAAGGAGACATGAATTCAAATTCTGTCTCAGATGTGTACTACCTGTGTGACCCTGGACAAGTCACTTACCTTCTCAGTCTGTTTCTGGCATCTGTAAATTAAGGTGTTCTCTTGATGGCTTCTAAAATCCCTTCCAACTCTAAATCTGTGATCCCATGTAAAAGATGGTGGTACCCTTGAACAGAAATAGGGAGATTCAGAAGAGAGGTATTTATGAGGAAAGAGGGATTTTTTTTAACCTGTTGAGCTGGAGATGTCTATCCATTCTGAAAGATTCAATAAGCAGCCTGTGATATGGGACTGGAACTTAGGAATGAAACCAAGACTGGAAAAGATAGACATACAGACAAATAGACTGAGACAGACAGACAGATAGATAATAGGTGGATAGATAGATAGATGATGGATGGATGATAGATGATAGATTAATTGATTGATTGATAGATGATAGATACATATAGAGATGACGCAGACAGATAGATAATCTGGGAGTCATCTTCATGGAGAATATTAAATCCATAGGAACTGATGAGGTCACTAAGAGTGTTAAAGGAAGAGCACCCAGTGTAGATCTACAGAGGGTATGAAATGGATGATAAGCCTGCAAAGGAAACTAAGAAATGGTCAGATGGGGAGGAGAACCAAGAGGGAGCAGTGTTATAACCCAGAAAAAGAGAAAGAGTAACCAGGAGGAAAGGGTGGTCAACAGAGTCAAACACTGCAGAGAGGTCAATCAATCAGTAATTATTTATTAATTGTTACCATGTGTCAGGTACTGTGCAGAGTGCTGCTGCTACAAAGAAAAGTGAAAGCCCCAGCTTTCAAGGGGCTCACAGCCTAAAGGTATAGGTAATGGACTAGGGGGAGTCTAATGACAGGACAACATGTTTACATTTATATACAAATAAGCTATATCCAGGATCAGTTGGAATCAACACAAGTTAGGCACTAGAATTTAGGTGATTGCAGAGAGTTGCCTATAGGAGGTGGGGTTTTAGTTGGAATTGGAAGGAAGCCAGGAGATGGAGTCCAGGAGGGAAAGCCTTTCCAGGCATGGGGGACAGACAGTGAAAATGCCTGGAGCCAGGAGATGCAGTGTCTTTTTTTATGAAGGGTAGCAAGAAGGCCAGTTTCACTAGATAGCAGAGTCTATGAGTGAGTGGGTATAAGATGGCATTTATTGTTGTCCTTTGTACTCAAAGAGGATCAAAATAACATCATGATGCCAGGGTCAATGTATAGTGTGTCCAACTGTGTGTGGCTGATCAGACCATGACGAGACTCTGTAAGAAGATTAGAAAAGTCGGAGGTTCAGTTATATGAAGGGCTTTAAGTGCTAGAGGGTTTTACGTTTGGACCCAGAGGTGATAAGGGGCCAATGGAGTTCATTGAGTAGGAGGGTGGTGTGGTCAGACCTGAATTTAGATGGCTGAGTAGAGGATGGCCTGCAGTGGAGAGAGACTTGTGGCTCACAGACCAACTAGAAGGCTATTGCAACAGTTCAGGCATGAGGAGAGGGTCCATACCAGGCCAATGGCAGTGCCAAAGGAGGAAAGAAGCTGTATTCGAGATGTTACAGAGGTAAAATCCACAGGCCTTGGCAACAGATTGGGAGGGGTTGAGAGTGTGAAATCCATGATGCCACCTGTGTGGTGAACCTGGGTAACTGTAATAGGGATGCTTGGAAGAAGGGAGGATCTGGGGGAAAAGTGATGAATTCAGTTATGTTTATGATGAGTTTAAGATGGGATATCCTGGTCAAGATGGCCAGCTGGAGAACAGCAGGGAGCCTAGGGCTGGATGACTAAATCTGAGAATCAGTGGCATAGGGATCACCAAGTAAAAAACAGTACAGACTGGGGAGAAAGGGGTCATAATAAGAGGTAGAACAGGAACTAGGACTCAGGTCCCCTGACCACAGGCACCAGGCTACTTCTCTCCTAGGACACTCTGAACTCTTGAGAAACTACAGATGAGGCCCTCCAGTCCTTTCCTTGAAATGTAGGGAGGAGGGCTGTGACTTTCTCATTCATTAGATTTTCCTAGACCAAACTACTATAATTTGATATTAAGCTCATCCTTCCTGAGGCAGGTGGAGATGGTGGGTAGGTAGGGTGGAGAATGAAGAAGATTTAAAGTTTGTCCTTAATCAAGGGTGTCACCAATATTTCTCACCTTCAGGCTAGGGCTCATTCTTCTCTAGGCTTGGGGTGAGATCATAAGACTCCCTTTTCCTCCAACATTATTAGCAAGAGCAATCTGTGTGGGAGAAATGTAATTCACTTAGTAGAATTAGCCCAGCCTATGGCCATCTAGAGGCCAGCCTCCTCTCCTCATGGCCCTGCAATCCAATTACCTTCAGGATTTTTGAGTGCTTTGCTAAGAATGGATTCCAAACGGATTGAGGTGGGGACTGCACTACCCTCAAGGGCTATGCCTGCTAAAGTCAATATATTTGTTCCCTTCTAGCAGCACAAGCCTTTTTCAGGTTAAAAAAGTTTGAGCTAAAGGGATTAAGTAGTTTGAGGAAAGCAAACCAAGACAACTTGAATGACTATAGGACAACTATACCAGAGGAAGTGTTTACCCTTGGGTGGAAAGTCACCTTAACACCAAACAGGTGAGGTCATGGGGGTGGGGCTCTATGTCTGAATCAGCCTTTCCTTGGTACATTGTGGTCCCTACTGTAGTGTAAAACCCGAATGATTTCCCATAGACGCCTCAAACTCCACATGTCCACAACAGAACTCATCATCTATCTCTCCAAACCACCCCCTCTTTCCTGCCATTGTCCAGGCTGCCACTAAGTGTGCAGTCACTCAGGCAGACAGTCTGTCATCCTCAACTCCTCACTTATTCACTCCTCATATTCCAATCTTGTACTTTTCCCATATATTCCCTAGTCTTCACTCACAGGGCCATCATCACCTCTAACTGGATTATGATAGTAGCCTTCTAAGTGGTCTCCTGACTCTCTCTCTCTCTCTCTCTCTCTCTGTCTCTCTCTTCTTCTCTTTCCTCTCTTTCTGTTTCTCTCCTCTGAGTCTTTCTCTTTCCCTCCTCTTTCTGTCTCTTCTCTTTGTCTCTGTCTCTCTCTCCTCAGTTTGCTTCCTCTATCCCCCAATAAACTCCAATGGCTAACCATTACCTTTAAATTCAAAGGTCTCCACAGTCTGCTCCCTTCTCTTTTGTCTGGTTACACATTACTCCCCTCGAAGCACTCTACAATCCAGGCTGTAGCATCTGTCTGTCCTTTTACAGTGGCTGACCCCACCATGCTTGGAATGCTCTTTCTCCCCTCCTCTGCCCCTTAGAAGCAGGTTAAGTGGTTTTAGTGGATAGAGTGCTAGGAAGATCCTAGTTCAAATCAGGACTCAGATACAAGCTGTGTGACCCTGGGCAAGTTTACTCTGGCCCAACTGTAAAATGGGGATAATAATGGCATCTACCTCCCAGAGGATTGAATGATATACGTGTAAGGAGGTGTTCAACATGGTGCCTGGCATAGAGTATATTGTTCAGTCATTTTTTAGTCATGTTTGACTCTTCATGACCCTATTTTGGGTTTTCTTGGCAGAGATCCTGGAGTGATTTGCCATTTCCTTCTCCAGCTCATTTTACAAATAAGGAAACTGGGGCAGAGTTAAGTGACTTGCCCAGGGTCACACAGCTAGTAAGAATCTGAGACTGAATTTGAACTCAGGTCTTCCTGACTCCAGGCCCAGCACTCTATCCACCTCACCACCTACCTGCCCCTGCATATAGTATAATCACTTAATAAATGCTTATTTCCTTCCTTCAAATCCCTGGCTTACTTCAAGATTCAGCTCAAATGTTTCTGCCTGCAGGAGGCTTTTCCCAATTCCCCAGCCTAGAGCCTTCTACCTTGTATCTATCCTATATATCTTGCTTGTTCCTATTTCCATACAGTTGTCTCTCTTCCCACTGCCCGCAGAATGTGATATCCTTGAGGGCTGGGGCTGTTGTATTTTTGTCTTTGAATCACCAGTGCCTGGCATGAGATAAGTATTTAATAAACGCTTGTTGACTCATCTAAGTGATCAGAGATGCCACCTCCAGCCCGTGGAGTAGGAAAGAAAAATTGAAACCCAAAGTATAGATGCCTACAGAGCAGACACTTTTTATTAAAGTAGAAAGAGACAGAATTTCTAGCTAAAAAAGAGTCAACAATCATTCTGTTCAAACATCTAACAATGGGAAGAAGCATTAACATGGAAATAATGACAGCAGATTTTAGTAAGTGCAAAACCAAAGTAACTTTGGCGATGAGCTGGGCTTTCCCCTGGAGCACAGGGCACTCAAGCAATTGTATAATACTGAGAAGATGGCTAAAGTGGGGCAAGTTCGGCAGGAGACAAAGCACATCAGAGATTTCTTTTTCCCACAGATTCTATGGGGATTCCACGGGTAGAGGCGATAGTCTGTCCAAAAAAGGCTCAAGGAATGGTGGCCGGATTGTGACATCTCTGTCTCGCTCTCTCTTTGGAAGTTTTCAGCCAATAGTGAACAGCTATACTCACTAGCACGCCTACAAAACTCCCCCCTGTAATTCCCATCCCCAGTGCTAACCAGACCTTTTTATTCCATAATGAGCGTTGGAGAATCGGATGTTTGTCTATCTCCAGATCCATTCCCTTATCTATTAACTTCTGCACCTCAGTCAGTGACTGATCAAAATTGAGGTTCACTAAGTTAGCAGGAATGACCCTCAGTGCAAAGTAGACTCTCTTGACAAACTTCAAATTCTTCAGTAGCTGGACATCACACCTATAGGTGCCCGAATTACCCTCCTGGGCAGGACTGAACATTATAGAATGCACAGAATGCCGAAAAGGTTTAAACAACTCATCATCGGAAGAGATGATGCCCCGGGCAAACATCCAGGTGAAACGGAAAGCTTCATGGCCATAGAGGAGGATGTCTGAACTCAGACAGGTCAGCTCAAATTCCTTGCCAATGGGAACAGTGAAGTGGACCATCCCACAAATCCAATTGGTCAAGCATTCAGTGTGGTGAGTCTCACATTTCCTTCTCACCCCATCAGGGCCCACCTCACAGGTGCTCTCCTCCTTATAGCCCAGGCCACAGGTGACTGTGCAGGGGGTAGCATTAACGACCACTCTCCCACTAGCCAACTTCATCTTCGGAGGGATTGTGAATGCTTGACGGGATGTCACTATTATAGGCAGGCAGAAAGCAAATGCCAGTGTTCCAAGGATAAAGCCAGTGTCTGGTGTCTTCATGCTTAGACCTTCAGCCAACAGCCCATGAGGCCATTTGAGGTAAACATTAATCAAAAACATTTCTGAAATTCCTGCTAAATTCTCTTCATTTTCACATTCTAAATTTTGATGATTTAAGATATCTTCCAAGTCAAAAGGTGTTTTTGTTTTTGTTTTCAAAAGTACAATGTGACCTAATAAACAAAATTCCAAACTTTAACAACAGGAGAGCATGCAAGGCAAAAGTAACCACATGCAATGTTGGTACTTATTATTAACCACTTTACCATGATTCAGATATCCCTTTCATATCCTTGCAACTAAATGGAGTTTCTTTGGGAGAAAAGCAAGAAAAGGCTTCATAATTTGAAGTGAATTTTGAAATTACTATGACTGTGTAATAGAAAGCAGTGCATTTTCCCACTGCCCCTGGAACTCTGAACAGGATCTATAAATAAGTTTCTAGGTACCCAATTAGCTCTGGCCAAACAATTCTAACTCGTTAAATTTACAAGAAGCACTAATACGCCTTAAGGTTAAAAAGATCCTAAAATTCTCTTGTATTGAATATTGGAATGGTCATACCTAGGTTCTACATGAGATTCCACCACTAACAAGCTGTGAAACCTTAGGCAAGTCACTCAAATCCATCAATCTGTTTCCTCATGTGCAAAGTTAAAGAAGTACCATTTGCTCTGCCTGCCTAACATGTTGAGGATCAAATCTCAAGTGTGAAAGAAAGGATTCTATAAATATCAGTCATCGGGAATACAGGGTTAGAGAAGAGACAACTGAGAACCCATAAACCCAACCCCTTCATTTTGCAGGGGCCCAGAGATAGGAAGCAACTTGCCCAAGGTCACACAATGAAGCTACTAGAAACAAAACTAAAAATGGGTGAAGACAGAGGCTGAAATGCCATTTAAGAAGCAAAATGTTTATCAGCAAAGAAGGGATATTTAATGTAGCTACCATTTTCCTTTCTCTGCACTGTTCTATCCCAAGGGTAATGAAGTTATTTTCCATCTGAAAGGAAACTTAATTCACCCAGACTTCCTGCTGATTCTCTTTATTCCTTATACCCTATGAACAGCAGCTGATGGGTATGCTTATGACATGGTTGCCATGAAACAGTTACTATGTCACAGAAGGGCTTTCAGGGTCACAGTAATGGGAAAGGTTAAAGAGGAACATTTCAAAGTGAGCAATCAGTTTGGAAAAGAAATCTTGAGGAATTTTAATAATTTAGGTTTGGTTTTGTTTGAACACATATTAAGGAAGCATAGGCCTTAGGATTTGAATAGAGTGTTTGTATAGTTATATAATTGACAGAAAGGTGATAGTAGAGGTTGGAAGAGACCCAAGTTTATACCCAAACTGACACTTTGTTTAGCTAACGATAATATCCATCCAGGGAGATCTTTAGGACTGAAACAGATGATTGTTTTAGAAAACTGAAGTAGAATCTTGTTCAGAGGTAGGAGGGTGAACTATGAATTTACAGCTCTACAATTTCAACATCCCTTCATAAGCTGAGGCCCATGTCTTCTGTGCAGCAAAACAAAATGGCAGACACACTGAAGAGCAAATGCTCTTTGTAAACAACTACAAACAACTGTTTAAGTAAAATGATCGTTTTTATTTACAAAGTATCATCACTTTAGCAAGAACTCTTCAAGTGACCAATTTTCATCTTTTACAAAACTACAGAGCATTTAAAACTTAAAAAAAGTGATGAGAGAGAAGACACACATACACATGTAAGGAAATAAAAGGAGGAAAAAATATACATACACTGTACAAATGGAGAAGCAGTTAAATGAAACAGACAGCAAGTTTGAAGAATGGAAGAAAATACTTGAATCACAAAAACAAATCCTGAACATGTTGTCAAGGACCAACTTGGAGGAGCTTAGATTGGCACTCTGATTTGGGAGGGGAAATAGTTCAATGCCTAAGTACCCAGGCAAGGAAATTCAAATTACATGGCAAATGGTGACAAGCTAGAAAAGCATTTATGTGAACTGGTAGACTAATACAGAATACAATCCAAAGTAATGACAGGGTTCCTAATGATGCAAAACAGAAACGTGTCCACACAATTACTCTACTACTGAGTAACTCATATTAAGAGTCTGAGTAACAAGGGTTTCTGGAAAGAACAGTTACCTCAAAGAACGTGGACTTTTTGTCACATACCTGGAGAAATGAACCTTTCTCTTACATGAACAGGTGAAACAGGAGGAAAGGCTCTTTCAGACATTTTCTGTTTCTTCTACTATTCCTCAAACATCCTTTCAAATAACCAGGATCATCTACAAGCTAAGGTGGGTTCCTCCTCATGCTATAGCATAAATAGTTCTGAAGCTTTCCTCAAGAAGTTAAGATAAAACACTACCTTCAAATTAAAATAGATATAGCTAGATGAATACTGCACCCAAGGCCATGGACCCTCATTTCACATTTTGCTTCCCTAAAATAAACTTTTGAGACAATAAGCAACAAGACATAAGCAGAACAGGGCAGATGATGGGCTACACGGGTTCACAAAGGATCGGCAATGGAAGCGGAAAGAACTCTGGGCAATTTTTTAAAATCCAAAGGTTTCTCACGTGCACACACATGTGATCTGCCACTTGTTTCATAAATGATGGTGAAGAAGCTGAGACAAATGAGAAGCCTTTCACAGAAAGGGAGTGACCAAAAGAAAATGCTAACAGAGGAATTATAAGGAGGAAACCGAAACTGCTCACAGCACAGACACAGGTGGGGGGCAACACTGATGGTTTGAGGGAAGGGCAAATCCATGGACAGTGATGAAAAAAACTTCACTTTGAACTTTGATTTGAACTGCGTTGCTGTGTCTGCTTTTGGGCAGCTCCATTTTAGACCCTGCATAGATACTTCTTTATCAAAGAAGGCTCAGAGACACCTTTGTTTGGTTTCTTCTCTAGCACTTTGCACATGACAGCAAGAACAAGAATCTCCCATGTGCTACTCTGCCTGGGGCAGGCTACCTGTTTTCAAAAACATGATTTAGAGAGATTAAAATGATGCTGAAGGCTAAAATGGAAAAAAAAATTTACATCCCAGCCTCTTGTAGAAAAAGTTATAGGATAGTTAAACTGGGTTTCTTATTTATGTCTTCCCTTTCTGATGGCTCGACATTTTCCTGAGCTTTTCTGATTATAAGCACTTCGTTTTCTTGCCTGTTCTTAGAAAGAATGATGTAACGTGGAATACAGGCCTTCATATGTTGACTGGGTTAGGGAAGAAAGGAGAGAGAAAAGAGAGAGTATGCAACAGTTCCTTTTCTATAAGACAGTAGCAGGGAGAGGAAAAGTTACACAGAAGAACAATTCATTTGGGGGCATGCGCTAAGAGATGAGCAGGAGCAGGAGATGGGAAAGGGCAGATCGAAGTGATGCTTAATTAAGGAAGGTCATACAAGAAAATGTGGGCATTGTTGCAGCAGCATCACTAAGCAGAGAAGCACTCCGTCTTTGCAAATCCTCTTTTCCTGAGTCTATTCGGAATTATGCTTTGAGAGGGAGGGCTGGAAAGGGTCACTCTTCTTTCATAATTCACTTCATTCAAAAATAAGCATCACTCCTCCTTCCACCTGCTGAGAGAGGCAGAGGCCTCAGTATTAAATGAAAGTCAATCTCCTCTGTCCAAGTACAATATCTGAGGCTGCATGGCTGCAGAGTGGGGAAAGAATGAAGAATTGCCAAGGTCGTCTTCATAACAGCTCTGAGATTGCTCCCCCTGCTGGAAAGATTAAGATGGGAAAGTTTCCATTAGTACCAATTCATCCCAGTTACTGGTGAGAACAGAGAGCTTGACAGATAAGATGTGGTACAAGCATAAGCATAAGCGGGCAAAATACTATTTTCCTGATCTAGAAAAAGAGATAAAGTTAACTCTTGGTTACTCTTCACTGAGACCCACCAATAACCAGAAAACCATCTTAGAAGTAAGAGTGCTCATGCTGGCAGAGTGGAAAGAGCAACATTGGCTCAGAAGTCAGAGTCTGGATCTAAATGCTATCGCTTAGGTTTACCAGCCTGTGTGACCTTGGGCAAGTCACGTCCCCTCTTCCACCTGTAAAAGGAGGAGGTCAGACAAAATGACCTCTGAGATCCCTTCCAGACCCACAGCTGTGGCCTGTGACCTTTCCACACCTTTTCCCACCAAGGGAGCAAAGCTGTATCCCCTGAATTTTTAACCTTTTGTTCCAAGTTCCCAACCACTTGTAAATAAGTGTAAGTGGACGGCATGTGACCCGACACAAGCAGTGAGGAAGGAGAAGAGAAGCTAGGGAGTCTCGCAATTAGCATCTAAATAGTCACTCCCTACATAACCAAAGTTAGCCTTTCCAAAGGCCCCAGAACATGCTGCTTATGCAGTGTCCCAAGGGCTCTTACTCAAGTTTGCTAATAACTCAGCAAACAGGATCCTGATTCTGTAAATGAAATGAGCACTTCCCAGATTACCCTATAGAAGCTACTCAGACTCTAGGGATGGCCTTAAAGGGACAGCTAAGGATGCTGGCAACGAAGTCCAGAAAAAGAACGAAGTCAATTTGTCCCTGCTCCACACTATAGGGGAGAGATGGAAAGGGGGCACTAATGTCACTTGAAGAAAAAGTCATTTCAAAAAGAAGATTCACGCTAAGATGTAAGGGAACCCATTTACAAAACTGACTCAGCAGGTTAAAAGAAGTTTCAACCACAGAATGACACAGCTGGACACGGTATATAACGGCAACAAAGACTAGATTTACATTTGCTGAAGAACAGACTGATGTTAAAACGAGATTCAAACTCAATCGTCTAGCTGAATGTCAGTGTGTTAGAAATTCAGTTTAGACTTCTTACAGTTCAGCAGGAACAGGAGGTTTGATACCACCTTTCCTTAAATATCACAACATGAAGAACATAGTCATGTACCTCTTAAGGTGAGAATAAAAAACCCTGAAATGAACAAAACAGACTCCACAGGCCTCAACACCATTTTCCTGTCATTATGAGAATGGTTTTGCTTATTCTATTCTGGATCTGCTTGCTATTACTGCTCAACAAAGACCAAAAAAACAAAAAAATTCAAAACCCAAACTTTAGGCCTCCAAATAAACCAAAAACCCTGTAGAAAATTATGGGAATCAGATATCTTCCTCCTGAATGTTTATTACCAGATCCCAGATACTGGGTTTTCTAGATTTAGATCCATTTTCACTGATAACACTACAGCTAACTCCTAATTAAAGAAATGACTTGATCAAGAAGTCAACTGCATTAAAAATAACCATTTAAGATGGTCAATGTACTACCTTGTGCTTCGCCTCCATCTGAAGACAGCTTGAGTTTTATAACCTTGTTCTCCTGAACGTACAATACAAGTGCACTGGGACAATTAAGCAATAAAACATAAGCAGAGCAGACAAGATGATGAACAATATGGGTTACAAAAGACCAGCAATGGAGGTGGGGACAACTCTGGGCAAAAAAACCCCACAAAGCAGCAGCTGCTCCCAAGGACATATATGATTATATACAACACAAAAAAGTATAAAGCTCAGAACATGCAACTCTGGTACATGACTCCCAATGTCATTCTGAGACTAGTATGATTTATGCTAGGCTGAAACTCTCTACTGTCTTTTCAGGTATCCATGAATGAGGCACAAAGAATCAAAAATAACCCCTTCAACCAAACAGCAGATTTGAGAAGGATCCATGCAGGCTGATACTGTTCACAGAAACAGGGCTGGGTGATTCCATCTCTGCTGCAAGCCCCTGGGGAGAAACATCCCTCTACCAATGCCGATGGGCATCTCCTCTGCCATCCAGTCTTAGAGAGGTGCCTGGGGCCCTGTGAGGTTGATGGGACTTGCCCACAGTCACACAGCCAGAATGGGTCAGATATGGGGCTTGAGCCCACATCTTCATGACTACAAGGCTGACTCTATCCACTATACCATTCTACCTCTCTAGCCTAAATACTACTACTACTACTACTACTACTACTACTACTACTACTACTACTACTACTACTACTACTACTACTACTACTTATTACTACTACTACTACTACTACTACTACTACTACAATCACAGGACCGTTCTCATAATAGAAACAGTGTTTATTTAACATGCTCTCTGGACTGGAGAGGAAAGCTAGTCACAAAACTGGAATATTCCCCAGACTGTCTAAATAGGCATTCCGGTTAATGAAACTGTTCTAAATGAGGACTTAAGGAAAGTGGCCTTGCTAATACATGGCAGGAAGCTGAAACAGTCCTTTGGGTTTAGGATGGAATCATTTTCCCTACAATATATAAGACCCAGTTTAGAGATCTACTCCTAATAAAAAAAGGGCCATCCCTCCCAAATTTCAAATACCACGAAAGTGAGATGGCCCATTGATTGAGAAAACCAGTTTCAGAAGGCTTAGGCGTTAAGATCTTACACAGACACTGCAGCCTCTACATCCCAGTAGCTGCTTTTCTGGTCAGCTCCTCCCAGGTTTTCTCCCATTTTCGGATCCTGACATCATGATGTTATGTACCTCAAAAACTTCATCTTCCTTCCTAGCCATTCTGGAGTGTACAACCACCAACTTCATTACTGGCACTGGGCTACTAGGGGGAAAAACAAACAAACAATGCTGGGACTTTGGCAGAAGGTCCCATTTGGCTCCCTGTCTCAATTTGTGTTTCTTTTACTCAGAGTAAAAACTTGGGAGTGAACAGAGATAAGGAAAACAACAAAATATGGTTTCTCCTGCCCTTGGCAGCAGCTTAACCCTTTGGGAGTGAATGCCACTGGTAGGTAAGGAAGGGAGGGAGAAGTGAAGAGTTGCGGTCAGGCGTCGGGGGCTGTACAAGCAAGGCCGCCACACAAGCCGGGCGCGCCCACCATGGGTCCTTACCTGTCAAGGGCTGGCTGGGCTCCGCCTGCACTCTACCCTTCGCTGCTCCTTCCAGAGGTAAACCTCTGTCCCCTTTGTAGAGTTTCGGTTTAAATGGAGAATCTTTCTCTTTACCTTTTGATCCTTTAGGCCGGCCTGCTTGCTTCTTCTTCGATTTGCCATCCCCCTTCACCCCCAGTAGCGGATGGACTTCTGCAAAGGGACAAACAGGTATGGGAAGGAGTCCACACTAACGAACCCACATCTCTAGCCCACCACCAAAAACAGTGTACATGGTGCCACTGCCAATAAGGAACTTTGTGCCTGTATTCAAAAAATGAGACTGAATCTGCTCGAATTCTTACCTTTACAGAGCTATGAAAGGGGGGAAGCCACGAGCTAAAGAGAAGCTGTTAATCAAAAAAAGTCAAAACCAGCCAGTTTCTCATGAAGAAGGCTGCACAATACAATAACCCAAATGGAGGCTAAGGTCCACATTACTATCACACTGTGGGCAAAAACAGGGTGTAGCCATAGGTTTGATTCTAACCACTCTGGTGGAGTGAGAAGATGCAATTGGCAATTAGGAGATTTGACCAAGCAGCTGTGAGACTTGAGGTAAGGGACTTCTCACTGGCCCCAGGAAAATGCTGGTGCTGTACCAGATAATTCTTCCTATTCCCTACAGCTCGGACATTCTCTTGATAATATATATGTTGAGAAGAAAAGATATACAGGGTTTCTGCAGGCATTTAGGGGTCAGAATGGCGAAGAAAGGTTGCTTGGTCAGAGTGCAAAAATGGATGCTAAGGGAAAAAAAAAACATTTCCTGATAAGACAGACTTATAATCAAATACTCAAAGCAAGGTATTGTCTGTTCTTCCATGAGACTAGCCAGAGGCCTACTCTGAGCTAGAAGATGACTAACTTGCTAGCCAACATTTGGCTCCGAGCTCGTAGTAAGATGGCAGACCTTACTGATACTGTAAATATTTTGGTGGGGGTGGGGGAGTGGGGGGGGGGGGAAAGGAGGTCGAGAGGGAAGAAGAGGTAACCAAGATCGTCAGTCCTGTAAGTGAGTGAACAATCATCTTGCAGGCACCAAAATAAACAGGTCTCACCATCATTAGGTACTCCTTGCAGCTCAATGTTGGTGGTTTTGGTTTTCTTCTTTGGTGGCTGGGGCCCATCTGCTGAGGACTGTCTCTTCTTCTCTGAACCAGCTCCTTCTTCCATCAATGAGGTTTGGACAGCATCAGGTGGGGGCCCATAAGGATTTTCCTCTGGGTCTTCTACCTCAGGGGCAATGGGTAAGTATAACAAAGCCTTTGAATCTTCCAGCTCCTCATCACTGTCATGGAGGTGGGGAGGGTGGGGGGGAGGGGGAGAGAAACAAGGTACTTAAAATCATATGTAGTTTTAACCAACAAATACTTATTAAGTGCCAACTATGAACAAGGCACATAATCAGTTCTTAAGACATAAGGTAGAGACCCTCCCAAAGTCAGGATTAACTCTACTAGGCATGAAAATGAACCAGAAACCAAGTCTCTAAAAATCTCATGGGGAATGAAGAGGAAGTGATGGCTTAGGGAAGTTCAGTGGCAGAACATTAATCATTAATTAAGAACAAAAGGTAGGAGGAGCCTAAGTGTCTCTACTTTTGAAAGCAAAAACACAAGGCTATTTGGCTCACCTGCTACAAAAGGCCGCTATAGGATCCACACTAGTGACATCTACCTCTTCATCTTCTGCAGCATCAGCCCCTAAGATACAGTTAAAAGAGCAGGTTTAAATTAAAAACAAGGACTCAGGTAATTCCTTTTGAAAGCCAAAATCCAGGAACAAACAGGTAGAAAATAAAACTGTCACCTCAGCTTTCTCATCTATAAAAATGGAAACACTACAATATAATATACTTCAGGTTTGTTGTGTGGAGAGTGTTTTGGAGACCACAGATGTAAGCCGTAAGTGCTATATGAGCACAAATACTATCAGTGTATTTTAGATTAATTTCTCACCATGTACTGGCTCATCACCAACATAGTTTCTCTTATAATACAAGTTAAAAGGTATGGCAAAACCAAGGTTAGTGGTTGAAAATGAAGCTCAGTCCTGAGGCCCTGCACCACCAGATGACCAAGTGCTGATCTGCAGCACTATACACATCGCTTGACCTATTTTGTTTTCTTAGAAGAATGACTCCTATCATTCACACGTTTGAGTACATAAGCACCTGAAGGGTGTGTAGTCCTATGCTGTTAGGGATACAAAAAATAGGACAAGGTCACTGCCTTCAAGGAGCTTCCTATCACATTCATGAATATGGGATGATATCCCACGCTTGGAAATCGAGACATACAAATCCTGTGTATGACATAGGACCTTCCAGGAACTCCCTCTAAAATTGGGAAATAAAATATACATGTGAGGTAATCTAATCGTACATAAAATGCCAGAGGAGTGGTAAAGACAAGAAGGGCTCCAGCAGGTGAGCGAGGAAGGAAAAGGCTTGAGTTAATCAGCCCCGAATGCGTGCAGTAGGGATTGGCTGGTGCTTTGGTCGTCCTGTGTAAAGCTCCTACATAGTACTTCACCTGCATTATCTCTAGTGAACCTCAGAGCACTCCAGAGAGCTAAGTGTTACAATCTCCATTTTACAAGTTTAAAAAAGAATCCATTTACAAATTTACAAATGCAAGGCACTGAGTGACAGGGCCACACAACTTTTAAGTGTCTTAGGTGGAACCTAGACTCAGGTGCTCTTGATTCCAAGTCTAGCACTCCACGTGCTGAGCCACCTCACCGTCAAAATAACATGAAAATGTGTCCTGTTTGTTTTGTCTAAAAGTACTAATGGGTACATTAGTCAATGCAGTCAAAGAGCAAACAATTTCAGAGAGCAGTTAAGTCACACTGCCTTTGAGAAACACCTATGTTAGATTAAAAGAAAAAACAAACCAAGAGCAGTTGTTGGCATGTGGAAATAAAGCACACTGATTCCCTTTTCTTAACTGGTCTATCCACTCTGAAAAACAATTTTAAACTCTTCTAAGAAGCTGAATAAAATGTTTTCATTCAAAGACCCCACACTCCTATGAGGTCAATAAGAAAGGCTCCAATATATTCCAAAATATTTATAGCAACAATTTTTATAGTACACTAAAAGAAAAACTAAAAATAAAGTAAGATATTTATCAATTTGGTTAAATAAATTGTGGTCTATTAATATAATGTGGTGTTCTAATAATAGACACGATGTCAACAACAATCCAAACAGAAACAACAAAACAAATGAAAGCGAATGGCTATAAAATTATAGTGACCATGCTTTCTCCCTTGTTTGTGGAGGAGTCAGGGACTAAGGGTGTGGAACTCTGCATAGGACATCAAACTTAGTTGGTGTGTCACTTTTGTTGAACTTTTCTCCTTTTTATTCTTTGTTATAAGGTATGTCTCTCTGGGAGGGGAGAGGGAAAAAATGGGAAACACAGGTAATGAAAAAAGATATTAATAACTTTTAATACTCAAAGGGATCTATGATCTCATAAATTTGGGAGTTCCTTCCAATGACACAGATTACAACCCACCTAGGTAAGCTGATCCTATGTGTCTCTTGTCCATATGCTCCCAGAATTTCATCCCAACATGTTGAAGGCTTTTCTCAATTTCTACTGACACCGTGAGAGTACCAATGGAACACTTTGGG
Source organism: Gymnobelideus leadbeateri (assembly GCA_011680675.1). NCBI lineage: Eukaryota > Metazoa > Chordata > Mammalia > Diprotodontia > Petauridae > Gymnobelideus > Gymnobelideus leadbeateri. Next base: position 25,201 of record WOXC01009503.1, on the reverse strand, counting down.
TGTCCACCTATCATGCTTTGCCCTTACCACAAGCCTGCACAACATATGGCCCACCATTGCGTAGTCTCTCCTATTTGTCACATGACCTGTGGCAACCATCATCAGTCTGTCTCTAGTTACCTTTACTTGGAAAGTAAGGTGCTAAAAACCCATCTGCAGCCCAAAGAAGTTTAGCTTATTTTAATAAGTAGTCCTGTTAAAAAGACTAGAGAAACTTTGAAATACAAACATGAGTCAAAAGAAAAATAAAAAGGTAAATATGAAAGTTCAATCAAAACGAACTAAATGTTTATAGGGGAAGATGATACAAGTGTCCCCTCAGAACACTAAAGTCATAAGGGGTAACAGAGGGAGTTAAATAAGACAGAAGACCCGGGAGTAGTTTTGTTATGTTTTATTGACCATAAGATCACCAAAAGAAAAAGGAAAGGAAGAAAGAAAAAAGGAAAACAAAGGGAGAAGAAGGGAGGGGGGGGGGCGGAGCCAAGATGGCAGAGTAGTAACAGCACTTCCAAGGTGCTCTCCCCCCAGACCACTTCCAAACCATGTAAAAGGTGAACCCTGAACAACTTCTGGAGCCCCAGCACCCAGAGAATGACACAGAGAAGCTAACCTCCTGCTGAGGACAGCCCAGCAGCCCTGCAGGGAGGGCCAGCACAGCGCAGCACACAAGAGCTGTGCCCAGGTCCATGTGAGCCGCAGTTTTAGCCCCAGGGCGGCCAGGCCGGCTGCTGGCCGGAGGGACCCCAGAGCACCTGCAGCTGTGGCAATTCCAGAATGGTCAACACAGACATGCCTAGGACAAAGTAAGAGGTTAGTACCCTATGGACTTTGGGACCAGTATTTGGGGAACACGTCAGCTTCCTCCCCTGGGGGCTAGAAGCCACTGAGGAGACACAGCACACTTGCCATTTTGCAGCTTCAGTGGCACCATCAGCTCCTGGCCTGCGAACTGGGAGATAATCGCTCTTGCTTTAACCTGCTTGGATCTGGATTGTGATCTGGGGCGGAGGTCTGGGGTGGGTATCCAACTTGCCAGAACCGGAAGTTGTGAAGACCCCAATGTTCAGGACGGAAGCTCCCCTGTCTGGTGGCAGAGTCCTACTGTGGCAAAAAGCCCAAAGGTCAAGTAATTAAGTGGCAACATGCCTAGGCAAAGGAAACAAAATAAACAGAAAAATGCAACATTAGACTCCTATTTGGGGGGCAAAGAGGATCGAAGCATGGAACAGGAGGACTGTGAGGTCAGAAATCCTACTCCAAAAGCCCTAAAGGAAAATATGAGCGGGTTACAGGCCATAGAGGACCTTAAGAAGGACTTTAAAAATCAAATAAGAGAAGTGGAGGGAAAATTGGGAAGAGAAATGAGAAGGATGCAGGAAAAGTATGAAATGAGGGTCAACAGCCTGACTGAGGAAAACAACACCTTAAAAAATAGACTAACTCAAATGGCAAAGGAGGCCCAAAAGGGCAATGAGGAGAAGAATGCCTTAAAAAGCTGAATTTCCCAGATGGAAAAAGAATCTCAAAAGCTCACTGAGGAGATTCATTCCTTCAGAGTTAGACTGGAGCAAATGGAAGCCAATGATTTTATGAGAAATCAAGATGCTATTAAGCAGATCCAAACAAATGAAAGAATAGAAGGCAATGTGAAATATCTCATGGGAAAAACCACTGACCTGGAAAATAGATCTAGGAGAGATCATTTAAAAATCATTGGTCTACCTGAAAGCCATGATCAAAGAAAGAACCTAGAAATCACCCTTCAAGAAATTCTCAAGGAAAACTGCCCTGATGTTTTAGACCCAGAGGGCAAAATAGAGGTTGAAAGAATCCACAGATCACCTCCTAAAAAAGATCCCAAAAAGAAAACTCCCAGGAATATTATAGCCAGGTTCCAGAATCCCCAGATCAAGGAGAAAATACTACAAGCAGCCAGGAAGAAACAATTTCAATATTGTGGAAACACAATCAGAACAGCACAGGACCTGGCAGCTTCTACACTGAGGGATCGAAGGGCATGGAATATGATATTCCAGAGGGCAAAAGAGCTGGGATTAAAACCAAGAATCATCTACCCAGCAAAACTGAGTATTTTGTTTCAGGGGAAAATATGGTCATTCAGTGGAATAGAGGACTTTCAAGCATTCTCAAGATAAAAACCAGAGTTGAATAGAAAATTTGACATTCAGACATAAGAAGCAAGAGATGCTTGAGAAGGTAACCAGGGAAAAGAAATCAAAAGGAACTTATCAAAGTTGAACTATTTATATTCCTACATGGAAAAACAATAACTGTGACTGATGAAACCTTTCTCAGTATGAAAATAATGGAAGGGTATATGGGCATATGAAAACATATGTGAATTGTGTATACATGTTTACAGTTATACATGGATAGAGGGCACAGGTTGAATTTGGTGAGAAGGGATGGTACATAAGGGGTGAAGTTATGAGGCGAGAGAGGAAAGTAGCAAGAGGAGATGAGGAGAGACAGTGCAGGGTAAACTATCTCATGTAGAAGAAGCAAGGGGAAGTGGTTGTAGGGGAGGGGAAGAAGGAAGGCAAAAAGGCAAAACCATATTCTCATTGAATTTGGCTCAGGGAGAGTATGACATACATACTAAATGAGATATCTCACCCTGCTGGAGAGTAGGGGAAGGAGGATGAGAGGGGGGATGATGGAGGGGAGGGCATTCTGGGGGGAGGGGAGGTTGGAAGTACCCACTTTCGAAGAGGGACAGGATCAAAGTAGGGAATGGACCAGGTGGGGGGGTGGGATGGAATTATAAGCAGCCTTTTACAATATGTCTACTATGGTAATGTTCTGCATAGCTATACATGTACAACACATACTGAATTACTTATCTTCCCAGAGGGAATGGGTGACAAGGGAGGAAGGAAATGGATCTCAATTTCTAAAGTTTTAAAATTAAATGTTTCAAATATATATAAATACTATTATTAATACTATTTTGCATGTAATTGGGAGATAAGATGTTCAGGTATTGGGGCACAGAGATTCGCCTCGCCCCAATGGTAAAGTAGAAGGGGGTATGGGAGAAGATATGGGAGACAGCAGATTGGATGAGGGTATATCTTGTGGGACTGCTATTCTGGGGTGGTGGGTAGGGGAAAAATGGGGGAAAAATTGTAACTCAGGGGGCGGCTAGGTGGCGCAGTGAGTAGAGCACTGGCCCTGGGAGTCAGAATGACCTGAGTTTGGAACCGGCCTCAGACACTTAACGCACACACAAACAAAAACCTAGCCGTGTGACCTTGGGCAAGTTACTTAAACCCAATTGCCCTCCAAAAAAGCAAAAAAAAAAAATTGTAACTCAAAATCTGGCAGAAATGAATGATGTAAACCAGAAGTTAATAAAGCATTAAAAAAAAAAAAACAAAGGGAGAAGAAAAGAGAATACTAGTAGAAAAAGAGGAAGGAAGGAAGGAGAAAAATTATCTCATAAATGGGTACAGAAGTAGAAAACTATGCAAACAAGGAGGAAAGGGTATGGGGAGCCAGCAATTCTCAAACTTCACTTTCATCTGAATTAGTCAAGAGAAGATAGAATAAAAACCACAAGATAGGTGCAAAAAAGGAGAAACAGGAGGAAATAAGGAATGGGAAGAATAAAAGAATAGCTTTAGGGAGGATTTAATCATCTGCACAATAAAATCTAATACTTTAGGGAAGCGAAGAGTAGTGAAATTGTAGTAAAGAATAGGAAGAGATAGTAGTAAAGAGAGATTTAAAAGTTAAGAAAAGAAGGGTAAGAACCTGTAATGGCTCTGATGAAGGGAGATCCAAAAGCAGATTCGATCAGATATAGAGTTCTGGCACTAGGCATTTTCTCTCTTTGCCACCCTTTTCTTCTTTATAAAGAGGGGATGGCAAGTAAAGAGAGAACAGAGGACAATAGGATGGCAAGAAATACACAATTAAGGATCATCCCAAATGTGAATGGGATGAACTCATTCATAAAACAAAAAAGAATACTAAAATGGATTAGAAAGCAGAATTTAACAATATGCTGGTTACAAAAAGAAACACTTGAAGCAAACATTCACACAGAGTTAAAATAAGGGACTGGAGCAAAATTATTTTGCTTCAGCCAAATGTAAAAAAACAGGGGTTAGCAATGATGAACTCAGACACTAATAAGAGACTTGATTAAAAGAGATAAAACAAGACAACTACATACAACATGCTGAAAGGTACCAAAGGTACCATAGATACAAAAGTTATCAATATTTGATGGATATGCCAACAAATAGCATAGCATCTAAATACTTAAAGAAAAAGTGAAAAAGTTACAAGGAAAACCAGACAAAAAACCCCAACAAACTCTAATAGTAGAAGATATCAACCTCCTCTTTTCAGACCTATCCAAATCTAATCAAATAAACAAGAAAGGAGTTAAGGACCCGAACAGAATTACAGCAAAATCAAGATTTGGTACCTTCTAGTAATTATTTTTTTGCTTATTTACTTTTAGTTTGCAACATTCAGTTACACAATCCCTTGAGTTTCAAATTTTCTCCCCCTCTCTCTCCTCCCCTCCCCCCCAGCCATGGTGGCGTGCAATCAAATACAGGATCTACAAATACCTTCACACTGTAAAGGATTATAACCAATGGAATGAACAATGGGAAAAAGGAATCAAAACAAAACAAGAAAAAGAAAGAGCAAGTAGTTTGCTTCAATCTGCATTCAGACTCTGTAGCTCTTTGTCTAGGTGTGGATATCTCTATCACGAGTCTTTTGGAGTTGTCTTATAACGTTATATTGCTAAGAGGAGCCCAGTCTCTCCAGGTTATTATGAAATTTGTCTGCTCCTCATTTCTTATAGCACAACAGTATTCCATTATCCTTGATTGCCAATTCTTTGCCACCACAAAAAGAGCTGCTATAAATATTCTTACACATACAGGTCCTCCTCCCACCTCTATGATCTCTTTGGGATATAACCCCAGAAGTGGTATTGTTGGGTCAAAGGGTACACACATATTTATAGCCCTTTGGGCATAGTTCCAGATTGCTCTCCAGAATGGCTGCATCAGTTCACAACTCCACCAACAATGCATCAGTGTTCCAATTTTTCCATACCCTCTCCAGCATTTATCATTTTCCTGTTTTGTCATCTTAGCCAATCTGACTGGTGAGATGTGGTACTTCAGAGTTGTTTTGATTTGTATTTCTCTAATCAATCATTATTTTGAGCATTTTTTCATATGCTTATAGATATCTTTAATTTCATCCTCTGAAAACTGCCTGTTCATATCCTTTGACCTTCTATCAATTGGGGAATGACTTGTATTCTTAAAGATTTGACTCAATTCTCTGTATATTTTAGAAATGAGGCCTTTATCAGAGACACTGGTTGTAAAAATTCTTTCCCAATTTTCCACTTCCCTCTTAATCTTGTTTACACTGGCTTTATTTGTACAAAATCTTTTCAATCTGATGTAATCAAAATTATTCATTTTACATTTTATAATGTCCTCTAACTTTTGTTTGGTCATAAAATCTTCCCTTCTTCATAGATCTGACAGGTAAACCATTCCTTGCTCTCCCAGACTGCTTATAGTATCAGCCTTTATATCTAGATCGTGCACCCATTTAGACTTCATTTTGGTATACGGTGTTAGATATTGGTCAGTTTCTGCCAATACTATATGCCAGTTTTCCCAGCAGTTTCTGTCAAATAGTGAGTTCTTATCCCAAAAACTGGGGTCTTTGGGTTTATCAGACAGTAGATTATTATAGGCATGTACCCAATCTATTCCTTCTGGTAATTATTGAATATGAAAAGAAAGAAATATATAAACTTGTCAGGGTTGTATGGCACCTTTACAAAAATTGAAATGAGAGCTGTATCAGTGAAACTTATGGCAAAAATTTTCCCATTATCAGTTTTCCTTCCAAATTTAGCTGCATTTTGACTTGACTTGTACAAGAACTTTTAAATTTTACATTATCAAAATGATCCATTTTATCTCCCTTTATGTCTTGTCTGGTCACAAACTTTTCCTCTATCCAGATATGAAAGGTGATTTTTTTTCTTTACTCCTCTACTTTTGTTCCTGAAGTCCCCCTTTATGTCTAAGCCATGTATTCATTTGGAGCTTGTCTTGGTAGGCATTAGCCTTCACTTAGTTTCTGTTAGCCTTCTAGATTCCTAGGAATTTTTCTCAAAGAGTTCTTACCCCAGTAGCTGAGGCCATTGGGGTTACTGAATACCAGGCTGTGCTTGTTTGCATCTGTATGTTGTGTACTGACTTATTTCTTAACCTGTACCAAATTGTTTTGATAACTAAATGCTTTGTACCATAATTTGAGATCTGAGATCTAGGACCCTTTTCTTCTACTTTTTCAGTGTGTCTCTAGACCCTTTGATCCTCCACATGAATTTCAGTGTTGTTTTTTCTTCCTGGTAGTAGTTCTTTGGTAGTTTAATTGATATGTTGCTGAATACATTAAATTAGGAGTCGTGCTCCAATCAAAGGGAACAGGAAGAATTTTCAACATTTCTTTCTTTTATTGTTTTGTGCTAGTTGTTCTTTTCATTTGCAATGTTGTTTTGTTGTACACTGCTTTCCTGGATCTTACTTTTTTTTTTTTTTTAAAGATGAACATGTTTTTTGCAGATCTCCTCCATTTTTCTTCTGCTTGTTGTCTTTACATTTTATCCTTGAAAGCCCTTAGGATGACTTTGTTTAGTTTGCAATTTTGCCCTACTTTCTTTAAAGTGGTTTAACCCTCCATTACTTTTCTCTACTTCATGAGATGATAATGCTCATAAACATCAATCTTGTTTGCAAGATTTTGTAGTTAAATGTACATTCCAATCTGGTGTTGCATCTGGTAACCAACTCACTCTATTTGATAAATAAGTCTGATGTTTGCTGACTAAGGTGCTTTCTGGGTTCATTTGGTCTCCTTGCTGCAGCAATTAATTTACAATGATTAAACTTCTGGATGAAATTAATGTAGTTAAGAGTGGATGTCATAGGGGCGGCTAGGTGGCGCAGTGAGTAGAGCGCTGGCCCTGGAGTCAGAAGGACCTAAGTTCGGATCCGGCCTCAGACACTTAACACACACAAACAAAAACCTAGCCGTGTAACCTTGGGCAAGTTACTTAACCCCAGTTGCCCACCAAAAAGCCAAAAAAAAAAAAAAAAAAAAAAGAATAGATGTCATTTCTGTTGTCAAATTCTGATTTCCAATAGCTTGTCTAAATAATTCAGGGTTAGTCTTCATAGTATGCCATATACTTTTTACTTTCACAAAGGTTCTATACTGATGCCTCATTATGATAGGAGTTTCTCAAAGCCTGTGCCAAAGAAGCACAAGCTCCGGCAGATTCTACTATATTGGAAAGGATTCACTTATAGTCTAGTAAACCAACTCTGTTTTTCCCATACCAACCTATCTAATCTCAGAGAGTCACATCACCAATAGGCTGACCATCTCGTGTTGAAATCTGTTTTAGCCACGGAAATCCATGAAACAAATATTTTAAATGGCCCTTTGCCCTGTGAACACTACACTTCCCCCCAACAGTTTATACAGTGACACTGGTAGAAAGATGTGAAAGGGAACAGAGAATCAGGGTTCCTAGATGATCAACAAACTTCCATTTGATTATTGACAAACCAAATGTGATATCCTTGTCCAGTGACTGACTGAATATATTGCTGGAAGAACTGAATCATACTAATCTTGATATAACTGGCATAAACAAAACCAGAAATAAGGTAAAGCTAAATGGAAGGATGGCTTACAAATATTCCCTGAAAAGGCAAAGAAAGAAAGTGGAAGAATGATTGTACTGTATGCCCAAAGGCTATAAGAAATATGTCATAGGGGGCGGCTAGATGGCGCAGTGAATAAAGCACCAGCCCTGGAGTCAGGAGGACCTGAGTTCAAATCTGGCTTCAGTCACTTAACACTTATGAGCAGTGTAACCCCAGGCAAGTCGTTTCACCTCAATTGCCCTGCCTTCAGCCCTCCAAAAAAGAAAAAAAAAGAAATATGTTATGGGACATTTTGGTTATCATGTGTTACAGTACTAATGACAAATATCTGTAAAAACATCACCATGAAACATTATATCTATAAAAACTTTCTTAAAAAAAAAAAATTGGTAGGTACCAAGCTCCAAATCACATCATAAAGAATGACATTAAATATGTTTTCATTAAAGACCAATTACTGAGGTGGTAAGTGGCCTTATCCCCGAGTCAGCTGTCTGTGCTTAGACTTGTCAGAACTAAGACCAGAATTTATTTAAAAAAAAAAAACAAAAACTAAAATTTTTTGTTAAAGAAACATGGTGATTAAGAAAGAGTACCTGTTTGTTCTGGCTCACTCTTATCTTCATCCTCAATGTCAAACTCTGACTCCCTTTCCTCATACTCCACATTTTCATCCAGCTCTTTAAAGTCTGGTGCAAATGCGCTCCAGTTTTCCTATGTCACAAACACAGAGCATATTGTTCACATTCATTGCTTTACAATTTAAAGATAAAATACCCACTGCAACCAGAAACTTGACTTTGTAAATTCCATTTTATTGAAAAGAGACATAAATACTGCCATCAAGTTTTGGCAGAAGTTTTCTAAAATTATTCCCTTTAGTTACTACTTTACATCTAAAAACTATTCATCTTCAAAAACCCATTTTTCTTTATTTCTGAGAATTAAGTTCTAATCCAACTACAACAGATTTTTTAAACAAGTTTATTTATCTCCATGACTTAAAGTTTTTCTCAGAATAAAATAAAGACACAAAGTTTGAGAAGTATCCTTTGTCAGCCAAACAATGTGGAAAAATTTCCTAAAAAGGTTGCCAATCTTTTAGTTTTAAAATCCAATGGCCTTTCCTTAGTCTTCATCCTCCTTGACTATTCTGCAACTTTCAAACATTATTGACCATTCTCTCTTCCTGGAAACTCTCCTCATTTCTGTAACACTGTTCTCCTCTCCTGGTTCTCTTCTTGTCTAACTATTCCTTTTAAAAAAAAAATGCATTTGTATATGAACTTGACAAATAATCAACAAATAAAACTTTACCATGTACAAAGAACAGAAAAAGTATTGTACATAAAACCATGAACTTCTTTTATGCGGTTTTTAAAAGCATGTACTATAAATTTAACAAGATTACTGGGTTTTGTTCCCTGTTCTAAACTTTGTATTTTTGTGTATTTTCCTGTCTTATTAATAGCTCTTTTCTTTATCTCATCCAACCTCCCCCTCTAAAATGGAAAACTTGCCTTGTAAAAAATAAATACAGGCAAGCAAAAAATTACACAAGACACATGAAAATAGCTATCTTCTTTTGCTCTCTCTAGTCCTGTACCTCTCTATCAAGAAGTGGAAAGGCATGTTTCATTATTAGGCTCCTAAAGTCATGATCAGTCACAGTCCAATAACAGCTCCTTCTAGCTTCCTCCACTAATTCAAATCAAATTATCAATAAGGATTTATTAAGCACCTGTTTTGTACCAGGAACTATGCTAAATACTGGGGACGGGGGAGATATATAACACATTAACACAATTTTATCTTATCTAATAACAAGCATTTCCCAAGTGCTGTCCATGGTATTTCAGTGGATCCTCAGAACATCCCTATGAGGCAGTGTTATTATTATTCCCACTTTGCAGATGAGGAAACTGAGGGTGAGTGAGTGATATTAAAGGTTAAGAGACTCACCCAGGTTCAAATAGCTAGTATCTGAGGTAGAATTTGAAATCAGGTCCTTCTGACTGGGCATATTGAATCACTGTGCCACCTAATTGCAAATATGAAGTATATACAAAGTGACAGAAAAGTAATTTCAAGAGGAAATGAGAATTACTTGTGGGAGACCAGCAAAGACTTTCTGTAAGAGGGGAACCCAGGGGGCAGCTAGGTGGCGCAATGAGTAGAGCGTCAGCCCCGGAGTCAGAAGGACCTGAGTTTGGATCCGGCCTCAGACACAACGCACATACAAAACAAAAACCTAGCCATGTGACCTTGGGCAAGTTACTTAACCCCAATTGCCCTCCAAAAAGCAAAAAAAAAAAAAAAATCATAGGCAAGAAAAAAAAGTATGGATGAGATGTTTCCATTTCAGTAATTTTCAGTGCATTAAAATAAAAGGTGGGGCGGCTAGGTGGCGCAGTGAATAGAGCGCCGGCCCTGGAATCAGAAGGACCTGAGTTCGGATCCGGCCTCCGACACTTAATCCATACAAACAAAAACCTAGCCGTGTAACCTTGGGCAAGTTACTTAACCCCAATTGCCCTAAAGGGGTGGCTAGGTGGCGCAGTGAGTAAGAGCGGCCTCGGAGTTGGGATGACCCGAGATCAGATCCTGCCTCAGAAAATGAGCACCCACGCATAAATAATGACTAGCCGTGTAACCTTGAGCAAGTTACTTAACCCCAATTGCTTTAAAAAAATAAATAAATAAATAAAAGGTAATATAAGTGCTTTATAAGTTAATGGATTCTTATCTTTCACCTCCATACCTTAGCCCTGGGTTGTCCCCCTCACCTCCTCCTCTTAGTCCCTGTGCCTGGAATGCTCTCCCTCCTCACCTCTGCCTTTTCCCTGGCCTGCCCAACACAGCTCAAATCCCACTTTAAACTAGAGGATTTTCTTGGTCCTCCCAGGTAGTAGTCTTTCCTCACTAATGACCTTCCACTGGCTCAGAGAATATATAGTCTACATGTTATCTAAAATGCAAGCTCAGGCAGTGTTTTGGCCTTTCATGGAATCCCCAGTACATCCCTTGCATAGTCCCTGGCACATAATAAACATTTAACAAATGCCTGCCTGGATAACTCACTAGAGTCAGAAGGGGCCTCATGGGTTCTAAAGTCCAATACATGCCATACATGTATTAAAGTCCAATGCCTTCATTTTAAAGATGAGAAATTGAGACCCAGAGAAGTTAAATGATTTGCCCAGGGTCACACAGGCTGAAGTGGGATTCAAACCCAGATCCTCTGATTACAAATCCAGCATTCTTTGGACTTTAAAGTTGTCTTCATTTACATATTTTACCTATGGCTAAAAATGTAGCAGATCAGCTTCAGATAAGAAAATGAAACAGGAAAACCAATCCTAACTTCCCTCCATCAAACAAAAAGGCATAATCAGATGCAAAAGTCTGATAAAGTTAAGGAGAGAACCACATTGCTAACCCCTAAGGGGAATGGAAGGAACCTGGCTTTAAAGTAAATGAATACAAATAAAAACAGTTCTTACCACTTGATTTTGTGCCCAGATAGACACCACTCCACTAGAAATGGATGCTATTATGGGTCGGACAGGATGCCACTGTATTTAAAGAGGAAAAGAAAACTTTTTTTTAACATAGTTAAGATTTTTCTAGATAATGTGCATGACAAAAACCTCCCATTCTACTCACAGCTACATCCAACAGAAGCTCTCCTCTGGTCCCATGAAGAATCTTCACCAAGTTACCAATACTCTTCTCCCAGATATATAGGGCATGCTGTCGGGCAGAGCCTGCGACTATGTACTCCCCATCTCCAGAGAAGCAGCATTTCTTCCAAGGTGTCCTAGAAGGTAAGAGGAAGAAAATTACACAGGCATATAGTTATCATGTAAAAATACCCAACCTTTTTTCCCTGTGCCTAGGATAAGGAAAGTAAAGCAAATATCAGAATTCTAAGAAGAATAGTTCAAGGGCTTTGAAGTAGGCAGAAAGAATTTATCCCCGCTAGGAACAATTCCAAGGTATACTGGTCCTAAACTGATCATACATCTTTTACTTTATGTGAATTCACTGCTGGCAACATTTCTTCTTAAATGTGAGACATGTACCTGTTTACCAAATCCTGCAGTTTCTGCATAGGTTCTGGTTCTCCATCTCTGCCACAGGTTAAAATTTCCCTGCCATCATACACTCGGATTATTCGATCTGCAGTATTTATTAAAAAGCAACTGTAAGAGGGAAGGAGAAAAAAATTAAGAACCGAGATCCTAAATAGGTTACTATTAATACTCCCTAAGACTAATACTTAGAGCAAGAAATTACTGGATCTCACATGGAAGAGACCTTTAAAATCACCAAATCAAACTACCACCAAGACTGAGTCCCCTAGCCCCTACAATAGAAGTGTCAAACTCTAAAGGAAAGGATTCCAGCAGGTCACATATTGACTTAGAAAACCACAAATTAACTATCTATGTTGTACTGTATTTTTATTTATGTTGTTAAACATTCCCCTATTACATTTTGATCTGGTTAGGCTATATTCAAGAATTTTGCTGGCCATGAGTTTGACAATTTAACATTTAGTTTCTGCCCAAACACTTCCAATAAACAGAAATTCACTATTTAATAAGGAAGCCCATTTTCAGACAATTGTCTGTCTACAGGTTTTTCATCCAGACTTCCTGTAACTTCCATCCACTGGTTTTAGTCTTATCATCTGGTGCCAAACAATCTAATTTATACCAATTCTTAAAACATTCTGAAACAGCTTTCATGTTCCCCCCAAGTTCTTTCTTTTCCAAGCTAAACATTCCAAATTTCTTCAATTTATGCTCAAATGACAAGATTTCAAGTCACTGCATCATCCTGTTCAATCTCATCTAGATATTATCACTTATTAACATCACTCCTAAGACACAGAACCCCAAACCCAATACAACATGCCAGAAGTGTTTTGACCAGTACAGTGGAGATCACTGTTACCTAAGATTACATTAACTTTCTGACAGATATAGGACACTGTTGAATCACATTAACCTCACCCCCCCCCATAAGAACCTACCCCCCAATCTTTGACACAAGGACTCCTTGTGAATATCTTTGTCTCATTTCCCCTCATTCCAAAGATAAAGTCAAATCTCAGCTTCCTTACTTGCATGCCTCATTATGCCATGAATGTAAACCATAGTGATCCCTTAAACACTGCCTATAGTTGCCTCCAAAGTGAGATTTTTAGCTTACTAAACACACAGACTTGCATTTAAGAACATAATAGTACCTTTGTCATTTTGGCATTGCTGGTTCTACAGAAGATAATTTTCTAGGTAAATCAAATGTTCCCCTTACAACTGCTAAAATTTTTATTTGAAGTATCCAGAAGCATGAAGGACAGAGGGCTTCCTCTAACAAAGCCCCAAGGTGGTAATAAACTCCCTATGTATCTTGAAATAGGAGTGATAAGTGTTGTGTACTACATGCATTTAGAGCACAGAAATAGCCCAGGTCCTTGGGCTCGAAGGTCCCTAGCACTCTGGCCCTCAAAGACCCAGGGACTCCTCCCTCAGGAAGTAGATTTGAGTATAATCAGGTGATCATGGTTAAGTTCAAGTAGGACTAATCACTTCCAACCAAAAGAAGAGCAGGAAGCAGAGCCTACACCTGGCACAAAGCCCCAATTTGAAACTAAGGCTGGAGAGATGAATAAACTGAAGAAACAAAACATTGTAAAGAACTGTCATAAATCCAAAGATATCCAAAAATCCAACCTAAAAGGAAAAAGTAATTCTCTAACAATTGCAAGCAGAGATTTAAAGAAAAAAGGTGAGTTTTCCACAAGGACTACATGAATATATAGGAGAAACAAAGCAATGTATAAAAAATGAAATAAAAACTCTGTAGTAAAGAACTGGGAAAATAGAGTAGAAGAGAAAGTGATGAAAATCTTATTCAAGTAACAAATTCTCTGAAAACCAGAATGGACTAAACAGAAACCAAGGCCTTTGTGAGATAGCAGGAAATATGAAAACAAAATCCAAGAACTAAAAAAATTTAAGATATCTGCTATCAGAAACAACTGACCATGAAAACAGGTCAAGGAGTGATAATCTAGAAATCATCAGACTCCTTAAAAACCATGATTTTTTTTTAAAGCCTGGACAATATATTTTCAAGAAATCACAAATAAAACTGTTGCAATTTGTTAGAACCAGAGGACAAAATAAAGACAGAAAGAACCCACCAATCATTTCCTGAAAGAAACTGCAAAAAGAAAAATTCTAGGAATGTAATAGCCCAAATGCAAAGGTTTCACATCAAATTAAAAAATATTGTAAGAAGCTAGAAAGAGTTCAACTATCAAAGAACCATCTAACACCTATTTCACCATAAACAGGAGGACACCTTAGAATGCATGGCTTAAAAGCAAGAATAACCTAACCTGTAAAGCTGAGTATAACCTTATAGAGGAAAGAAAATGGCCCTTTAAGGGGACAGAAGACTTTCAAGCATTCCTTTTTCCCATTCAGTGGTTCACACTGCTCTCTTATCACCTTTGGCTCTACCATTAACTTCTCCATACTTCTCAACAAGCAACATTACTATCAAGGTCACTGGTCTCTGTCGTTTGTTTAATGCAGTTAGCCATCATTTCTTTTCTTTCCTGTGTGAATATGGGCTATGGCACATCCTTAAAAAGTGAGTAATCACATTCAGGCATTAAATTACTAGATAGTTACAAATGGTTGCATAAAGTTGAGAAATGCCTAACAGTATAAAGTTTAGAGATTAGGCCACCAAGTCCAGGAAGACCAGATGGTCAGGGCCTGGAGGCCAAGGCCAAGATTTTTAGCATAGAAAAAAACAACAAAAGCAAAGACCCAGCTGTTTGATATTCCATGTAGTAAAGAGACGAGCTGCACTATTTTGCTAATGTCACTGTTCCTGGCCATCCATTTTAGTTAACTGTTTTTAATATGCTGTGAGATAGACAATTAAGTTTTTTAAGCTGTGTCTAAAGTAAGAGAAGTTCAATCCTTCTGGAAAGTAATTTGGAATTATATAACAACAAAAAAAAATTTTATTTAAAGTGTCTATACTTTTTCACCCAGAGATTCTACTTCTAAGTATATAGCCAACATTGATAACTGACAGAACGAAAGGTCCCATATACACCAAAATATTCATATCAACACTTTCTGTGGGTAGCAAGGAACTAAAAACAAAATAGAAGCTTTTTTATCAATTTTTTATCAATTTGGGAATGGTTAAACAAATTGTGATATATAAGCAAAATGGAATATTACCATGTCATAAAAAATACATATAAGAAGGATTCAGAAGCATGGAAAGACTAATTTGAACAGATGCAGAGAGAAATTAGCAGAACCAGAAAGACAATAAACACAACAATGACACAAAACAAATGAAAAAAAATCCAATAAAATAAAATTGAGTGCTGTGTAATTATGATAATAAAGTTTAGTGCCAAAGGAGGTGAGAAAGCATACCTCCCTCCTTTCACTGCAGAGCTAAGGTTCTATGAGTATAGAATACTGCACTGTCAACCAAGGTCAATATTTTGTTTAGTACTGCTGAACTTTTAAAAATCTTTTTTAATCAGGGGATGGCTTCACTTACTGGGCAAGGGAGGGAGAAAGATACATTTGGAAATGAATACAATGTAAAAATAAAAGTCACCCATAAAAACAAATTTTTTTAAAATAAAAAGTAAAGAAATGTTAAGTAAGAAGTCCTAGGGACTCTTGTAAGAACAAAATATGTAAGCTTTATTTAGTACATAGAGGCTTTATGAAACTGTTCACCTGTAATACAAAAAATCTGAAATAGAAAATATAATTCTATAGTCTATTTTGACTGATTAAAGGCCTTCTGAATAGCTTCATTTGCAAAAATAAGTAATATCCAGATAAAGGAAGTTATCTATTATTGTATTTGCTTAAACAGCATTAAGTTTCACATACTTAAGAACTGACTTAAAAGAGTATATTCACTTATGAAGCTAAAACTGCCCTAAAAATAAATATTGTAAAACAATGTTGTAGAATTTCAGACACATGTATATATTGATGGAGTCAAAACAAACTGCTACCAACTCTCTATAGAGACAGCAAAATGGCCAATACAACAAAAGGCAAAACCGGGTCATACCCTTTGACCCAGTAATTCCACTATTAGGACTTTAATTTAAAGAGGAAGAGAACCTGTTTGTACAAAGACTAGTATATGCTCAATCATTATTAATGAGTAAGGGTCAGTTGAATCTTCAATGATAACAAGAAAGGGATCTATGCTGAATGCCTGGGTCTCAGCATCACAAAGACCCTACTAGGAAGGTTAAATAGCTCTAATTTAAATGTAAGAAAGTGCAGCTAACAGAAAAAAAAAAAAAACCTGACAATATCCTAAATGTAATATATCACATTACCATAAAAACAACACATGAAGAATGCACAGAAATATGGAAAAGTCTATATAAAATAAAGTAACAAAAGGAAACCTAGACATATTGTCTCCACTAAGACCATGTGAAAATATAACAGTGAATAAGTTGCTCCTGGAGCATCAACATTACATAGTAAAGCTAAATAAAATAAAAACAGAAAGAAAAGACTAAAGCTGCCCTGAGTAAAACCAGGGTCCTGACTCACCTCCCCTTCCGAGCAAACTCTATTGATTTTATAGCTGTGGTATTGCTGGTCCCAGTTGTTACTCTGAAAGAAGCAACTAGATCCTGGGTATCTGTTTTTAGGACCAAGATCTAAAGATTAAAGAAGAAGAAAATGAGCGTCCTGAAGACCTGACTCTCTTTGGTAAATCAAAGATCACCTTCTGTGGTAATCTACATAGCAGTCAGCATTCACTCAGAAGGCTAAATCCTATGAGTTATATATACCACATCAATCTCGTTGGCCAACTCTGCACGGACCTTTCTTCAAAGGTCAGCATTAATATTCTTGAGTATTTACTTTAACAATATGTAAAAGATAATATTCAAGGGGAGATCTGAAATCCAATTGGGCACCAAATGATTAGGCTTGTCTAAACTGCATCCTTCTTGCTTCAAAATGAGAGAAAAGAAAAAGACCCTACAGATACTGCTACATTATAGCTTTTCTTATTGCCTAAACTGTATTTATGAGTCAGAAGAAACAAATTATAATTTCAGCTCTTACCTTTATATGAGAGAGATAATTATTGAATCTCATCTGAAAAATCAGAATAACAATATGTTTTCTGCCTATTTCACCAGAAAAGTGATGTGTAAACCTTAAAGTGCTATATAAATGTGATCTTACTTTTTGTTTTTTAACCAGACGTGTGGTTTCATTGACACAGGGAACTCTCAATGAAGTATTTCCTCTACCAATGCAGATCTGTCCCTTCTCTCCAATTTAAGTCTTAGGGAATTGGCTGGGACACTAACAAGTAAAGTGACTTGTCCAAGGCTCCACAACCAGCAACCATCAGAAGTGGGACTTGAACCCAGGTCTTCTTGGCTCTGAGGAGAATCCTTTATCCATAATCCTATGCTTTCTCTCACTGTATTATGGCCATCATCATCTTTTCCAAGAAAGTTCAGTTAGAAATGGTCCTGGACAAACTGCTATCCCTCTACTTTTAAAAAATTTAGTGGTCAGCAGATTACTATACCCCACAGCAGCTTTATGAAGACTAACATTTTCTTAAAAAAAAAAAAAACAGGAAGAGAAATGAGAGATATTATCAGCATACCTGATAACACAATTAAAGACTCTAAAAAAAGTACTAGTCCAGGCTGACAAAGGCACGTGTCACTGGATTCATATAAAAGGTACACAAGCTGCTTCAAATGGTTCTAAACTGTGTTTCTGTTATGTTATGAATGCAACCATACCACCAGAACTTCTCCATATCCCCTGGATATCTGTCTCTCTCTCCTAATTCCTTTTCTGCTTCTCAAGTCTCTAAAATAAAGTTTTTGTTTGATGTTGAATTGTTTTCATTTTTTTTTTTTTGCATTGCATTGACTCCTTGTGTGACCTTAATCTGTTTTGGCTTTTATTTTCAATTACTGACTAAAGGTATCAGGAATTTCAGCCTTTTGGCAGACTTCACTAGCTTCCTCAAGCCATTCATTGCTTCTGAAATCTTTCTTTAAAAGTATTCCTTCAAAGTTCTACCTTTCTTCCTATTTTTTATTATTATTATTTATTATTATTATTCACCTAGTCCCCATCTTTTTTGATGGAATACAGACAGAAACAGTCCTGGGACAATCTGTCACTCTGTTTTCTAATATTTTAATATTCTGTAGAATATTAGGTGAATAAAATAACTTGTTAGATAAATAAATGATATATCACCATCATCACATCAGCAGCAGCAGCATCATTATCAGACATTAGTAAGGTTCCTGAACAAGTCAGAACTTCAAAATAGGCATTTTCCAAAGAAGCCATGAAATGAATGGACAAAAGCAAAAACAAAACAAAACCAAAAACACCCCACCATAAACCAGTATGTATTTATTCAACTCCAGGCAGAAGAATAATTTTAAAAATGATAAATTTTTCTCTATCGAATGTTCAGTAACATTACAGATGAGGAAATGGAGGCTCAATGAGATTATGAGATTGGAGGGAAAGCTGACTTGAATTACAAGCTGCTTAAAGAGAAGTCATTGTTTTTGTTACACTGGCATGCTGGGTAAACAGCTGACTTCAGAGTCAGGAAAACCTGGATGTAAGTCCCACCTCTCACACAAACTGGGCAAATCACTACACCTCTATCCAAGTCCTCCAGGCGACCGTAGTCACCAGGTGTTCTCTATGCCAATGAAGTCACAGGTCCAGACCAAGATTTTATTTTCATATACTTTTTAAACATACATGTGCTTCAACTAGACTAACAGTGTGCCTTAGAAGTAGATCATTCTTAAATGATCTACTTTACTAAACAGTAAGAAATTTGTTCTCTATTAACTATACTATTTTATTTAGCAAACATTTTTTACAGAGAAGGACTAAAGGTAATCTTCAGCTTAGCTTTCAGAGATATGAATTAATGAGGCTTTAATAAATCTCTGCCTCTCTTCCTGATGAAAAATAAAAAAAATAAAATTTGGGTAGGAAGGTAAAATTCAGAACACAGCTGCTATAGGCAGATCTGTGCTATTAGCTCACTAATATCAAGAATATAAGAAAATAAACCTAAAGAGATAAAAAACCAAGTATGTATGAATAGGACCAATGCCCAATGTTGATTTGAAAAGAGTAGCAAATTTCTACAACTGAAAACTTTCTGCAAGATTGTTTTAATTCTGAAGATCTTGCCTTGCATACTTACCTTCCCCTTTGCATTCCCCGTATAGATATATTCCCCTCGTCTATCAAAAGATGCAACCACATTCAGATCAGAATCATCATCTACTGGCAAGACGACATGTTTGGAATCAGAAAGAGTCAACATAACAGGAGCTGATTTCATAGGACATACAAGAACTTTGTTCCTGTTTAAAAAAGACAAATGCAAAAAGTTATGCTTTGGTATCTAAAGATTAATCCTCCGCTTTTCCCCCTAAATAGACCCTTACTTATTGACCCCTCAAATATCCCAACCTCCTAAAATTTCAACTAAGATAGTCATGTTTACTCTTCTATGTGCCCATTTTTCAAGTAAAAATAATTCTGGTCTATTTTAATTATAAAACTGCAATGAAGCAAATTATCATTGGCTGCTTCTCTTAAAACTTCAAGGGCACCAGCAGCCCACAGAACAAACCACCTACAAACATTTTGGGGTACTGACTCCAAACTAAAACATTCACCAACCCACAATTAGCCCAGGTAAATTACGACCCCAACCCAAAAGATAATTTTGGCCAAACATACTGATCTCGGGGATGATACTGGACTTTCAGTATAGGTGAAGGAAATCGAAACCTCTGATCACAGTCCCCAGATAAGACATCCCACTGTGACACTATGTTATCAGTTGATGCACTCACAAGTTTGTGACCATCTCGACTCCAGCTTAAAAAAAAAAAAAAGATAAAAAGGTTACTTTTTATGTAAAGTTACAATGTGCAATCTTTCAGTTTTTTTATTTTCACAAATTAACTGTCTGTTCATTCTGTTTTATGGATGAGTTTGTCCCATTCACAGGGACAAACTGTTATTTCCCTCCAGCCTCTTCTCTTACAGTTATCCTTTTTTACCCTATCTCCTCCTTTGCTTCTGACCACTGGCTTTCTTAATCTACCCTCCCTCTTATTCCTGCCTCCCCCCGCCTTTCTCTCAGCCCTTTCCCTCTCACCTCCCTGTTGGGCAACATGAATTTCTGTATTCAAGTGTGTGTGTGTGTGTGTGTGTGTGTAATATATACATACATATATATTCTTCCCTCCTTCAATCATTTCAGATGAAAGCAAGGTTTAAGTGTTGCCTACTTCTGCAACCTCCACACCCTCACCAATCTCTCCTGTACTGTATAAACTTATCCTTGAGTGCTTCATTTATGTGAGATAATTCTTCTCTCTTCTATCCCCTCTCCCAGGGCATTCCCCTATGTCACCATTCCAATCTTCTTTTGAGATCATCTCAATAGAACAGACTCACACCCATGCCCTCTCTCTAAGAAGGCTTCCTCTAACAGCCCTAGTGATGAGAAAGTTCTGATATGGTTACATATAACATCTTCACATATAGGAAAATAAAGTTTAATCTTGTTTAAAGTTCTTTATGATTTCTCACTCATGTTTACCTTTTTATGTTTTCTCTTGATCCTCGTGTTTGAATGTCAAATTTTCTATTCAATTCTGGTCTGTTCATCAGGAATGTTTGAAAGTCCTCTATTTCATTAAATATCCATTTATCCCCCTCTTTCATAATACTCAATTTTGCTAGATAGGTTATTCTTGGTTACAATACAATTTACTTTCCTGAACATTATATTCCAAACCATTCCTTTATTTTGTAGCTGCTACACCTGTGTGATCATGAATGTGTCTCCACAGTATTTGAATTCTTTCTCATTGGCTACTTGCAGTGTTCTCTCTTTGACCTAGGAATTTCGAATTTTGGTTATAATATTCGTGAGAGTTTTTATTTGGAGATTTCTTTCAGGAGGTGACCAATGGATTCTTTCCATTTCTACTTCACCCTCTGGTTCTATGCTATCTGGGCAGTTTTCCTTTATAAAAATATGATGCCTATACTCTCCTTGATGTCTCACGGAGTCATCACCTTCTACTTTGCTAATTCTGATTTTTAAGGAGTTCTTTCCTTTAGTATTTTTTGTGCCTCTTTTACCAAACTGTAGATTCTCTTTTCATAATTTTCTTGTACAGTTCTCATTCCTTTTTGTAATTTTTCCCCCACTGCTCTTATCTGACTTTTGAAATACCTTTTTTGCTCTTCTAAAAACATCTCTTTTAACTTTTTTTTTTTTTAAAGCAATTGGGGTTAAGTAACTTGCTCAAGGTTACACGGCTAGTCATTATTTATGCGTGGGTGCTCATTTTTTGAGGCCAGATCTGATCTCAGGTCATCCCAACTCCGAGGCCAGCACTCTTACTCACTGCGCCACCTAGCCGCCCCTTTAGGGCAATTGGGGTTAAGTAACTTGCCCCAGGTTACACGGCTAGGTTTTTGTTTGTGTGGATTAAGTGTCTGAGGCCGGCTCCGAACTCAGGTCCTTCTGACTCCAGGGCTGGCACTCTATTCACTGTGCCACCTAGCCGCCCCTTCTCTTTTAACTTTTGTAGGAATTTTTAAGCTTGTGTCCAATCTGCATTTTTTCTTGCTTGCAGATGTCTTCACCTCATTGCTCATCTTAAGCTTCCCTATCACCACAGCAGCTTTTTATGGTTGGGTTTATTTTTCTACTTGTTCATTTTCCAGCCTATTCTTGACTCTGAACTCTGTCAGCGATGAATCCTGCTCAATTCCAGAGATGAGAGGTAGGGAATGACTGGTGTGAGCTTCTGCCTTTTTATTGTTTTGGGGTTTTTTTTTTTTTGTCCTTCTACTGCTTTTATAAGTCAGTCTGGGGGCATTTAAGTTTCTGGTGCTTCCAACAAGTATGATTTGGAAAAAGGTCTGTTCACTGCTCTCCTGGTCTGCAAAATCCTTACACAATTTGGGTGTGTTGGCTTGTGTAAGGCTGAATTTCTATAGATTGCTGTCTGTTCAGTTACAGTTAACTGGAGGAGAGACGCTACAGGTTCAGAGTGACTGAACTGTTTGATGGCTCCCAACTGGTTTTGGTTTCCTACACTAGTTTATTCCATTGCAGGTTTATGTGCATGACTGAAAGTTAGAACTGAGTCCCCTCTCTGCTCTTGGGTTCAGTCACACAGCTATGGTTCTTGGACTTGTTCCTTATTCTTTGCACAAATAGGGAACCTATTCTCTTGTGACCACTCCTTTCTATCCCGGACCTGTGACCCAGAAATGGGTAATGGAACACAGAGCAGTGAGATAGTACTCAAGTCTTGCTCCCTGTGCTAGTACAATGATGCCCGGGGATCCTTCTTCTGCCTGGGTGTGCAGTCCCCTTACCATCCTTAGGTGCTGGGCCACTCCCCATTGCTATTGCTGCCAGAGCCGTGTGATACTTCCACCCACTACTGCACAGCCACTGCCACTCTTTGTATAGCTCAGGGGTTCTTAATTTTTTTGTGTGTGATGGACCCCTTTGGCAATTTAGTGACCTACTGAGAGCAAAACCTTCTCAGAATATTTTCATATGTGTAAAAGAAAATTCATAGGATTACAAAGGAAACTAATTACATGGAAACACAGTTACCAAAATGTTATCACAGCAAGTTCATGGTTCCCAGGTTAAGTATCCCTGGTCTAGCTCCTAGCTTTCATATGTGCAAGTCCTGCTTCTCATACAATTCCCTCAGGATTTTGTGATTTCTGGTTTTGATTCCAATTCTACTTCAGACAACCTCTCACCTCTGGTCCTTCTAACTCTTCAACTTTTCTGCCTGATCTTGGCTCATTCAAACCAATCCCACTTCCCACAGCACATAACCTTCTTAGCCACCCTCCTCAGAACCATAAATCCTACTCAGTCACAGCCTTTGCTGGTCACAGGGAGAACAATATATGTCTCCAGTTTAAAATGTCAATAAAAGATGTCTTACCATAGGGAACAGACGGGATGGATGTGGGCACTAATTATTTTAGCAATGCCTCTTGTCAAGAAATCCCAAATGACAATTCGACCATCATTACAGCCAACGGCAAGCAGTGTGCCCCATCTGTTAAAAGTGCAGGTCAGGGCCATACTGATGCAATCCAACGTTCCATCAGCTTCCTAAAGTACAAAGTAAATACAAATCAGCAGCAAGCTACTCCAATTAATTCCTCAGAATTCTCACTCAGTTTTAATATTTTTCTTGAACTTAAATTGTCAGTCACAAAAGGTAGTGAGAGTTCTGACCAAAACTGCCCATCCATTTTCCCCCCAATCACTCAAATAAAGTATTTACCTCCCAATGAGTTAATTTAAGACCATCACCATATTGGACAGTTCAAACTACTGTCATGAGGATCTAAAAATGTGCTTTCCCCATATAATCACTAAGTAAGAAGAAAGACACTGAAAGCTTACCTCTGGGTAGTTCTGTCCAAAGGACTCTGCAACAAAGTAAAGAAAATGTTAATTTTTAAAACAGCAGCAACATATTTTAGATTATCAGTGAAGGAGCACTGCCTCATGAGGAAGCCTATTTCACTTAGTTTTAATTATTAAAAAGTTTTTATTATACTGACCCAAAAAATCTGCTCCCTTGTAAATGCTCTACATTTTAGACCACTGCTGCTTAGTCTACCCCGCCCCTGCCTGCACCATGCCACCCCCCCCTCCCCGCCTAGGTTTTCTTCTCTAGGCCAAACCTCCTTACATCTCTGCTCATATGATGTATTTCAAGCTCCCTAGTCACTAATTTATAAAGGTACTCTAAAACAGAGGTTCTTAATCTTTTTGTGTGTCAAGGACTCATTTGATAGTCTTAAAATCTATGCATTCCTTCAGAAAATGTTTTTAAATAACTGAAGGAAATAATAAATTTCAGTTAAAAGTTATCGAAAAAAAAAGGTGTAACTTTTTCCTATCCAAGTTCAAGAACCCCCAAAAATCTATTCATGGAGCCCTGGGTGTTCTGTGGGTGCCAGCTTAAGAACCCCTGCTCTAAAAGCACCAGCACAGACTACAGCATGACTATTACATTCTTTTTTCTAGACAGTATAATATAATGCTACAAAAATTTGCATCCTCTGGCTAAGGTTCTGTTCTGAAGCCTCATTCTAGCATGAAGATGACCCTGCATTATCAGGAGAGCACAAGATCTGGCAAGTCGAAACAAGCCTGAAAAGTTTCAAGGCCAGGGCCAGGGCAAGGCTTTTTTATCTCTTCAAGCACTAATCTAAGTTTTAAAAAGTTCATCATCATCAAATTGTAATTTTGGCCTAAGCAACTCATAAAGACTAAAATATGAAAAATCCCAACCTGAATTAATGAAAGTAACATTCACACTGATGAAATGACTCACAGAATTTTAAAACAAAAAGGAACCTTAATTGCCACCTACTCCAATTCACACCAGAAAAAGAACCCCAATATAACATTCAACAAGTGGGCACACAGCCTCTGCTTGAAGACCCTTAATGAGAGGTAACCTCCTATCTCCCAAGGCAGCCCAGTGCACTTTTGGACAGCTCCACTTGTTAGGACGCTTGCCCTGATATCAAGCCTGGATTCGCCCTTTTTGTTGGATATTTATTGACTTCCTTTGGAGACTTGATCACATCTTTACCTGCAGTCACCAGAGATAGAAGAGAAGATCTCTTCCAGTTTATCACTTTTATGTGAATTTTAGGAATCCATCTTTTTCATCTCTCTGCCTCAAGTCTCCCCCTAAACCTCTCCCACCAACTAATCTGAGCAAAAGCAAGTCTCTTTTCTAGTACCTATAGCTACTCAGCACCTCAACATTTGCATTTGTCCCTATTCTCCTAGGCTCCTAATTCTACTTTACTTATCTAAATCCTACCTCCTTCTTCAAAGTCTAGCTAAAGCCCCAATGATTTCATTACCATTTCAATGCCCTCCCTAAATTCCTATGAAGAAAAAGAAAATAGTATTTTTGATTAACATTCTGTTTGTGATTCATATTGAGCCTGAAGTCAGTAAAAGTCTCCATGTCTTTCTCACATGAAAGTCACATCTCTGTATGATTTTTATATACTTAATAAACAATCAACCAACCAAAAATATTAAGAGGTGCCACTCACTCTGTTAAGCACTGGGGATACAAAGCCAAAAAGGAAACTCCCATCCCTAAGGAGCTAACATTTTCTAAGGGAAAACAACACACACACACACACACACACACACACACACACACACACACACACACACACACTCTCTCTCTCTCTCTCTCTCTCTCTCTC
>WOXC01009502.1:0-117121 GCA_011680675.1 Gymnobelideus leadbeateri | reverse complement strand
GAGAGAGAGAGAAGAGAAGAGAAGAGAAGAGAAGAGAAGAGAAGAGAAGAGAAGAGAAGAGAAGAGAAGAGAAGAGAAGAGAAGAGAAGAGAAGAGAGAGAGAGAGAGAGAGAGAGAGAGAGAGAGAGAGAGAGAGAGAGAGAGGCATGATAACTATGTTTAAATATTTGAAGGTCTCTCTTGTGGAAGAACAATTAGACATGCTCTGTCTGGTGAACAATGAGTAGGAGTTAATATAGAGAAACTGATTTAGGCTCAAAATAAGGAAAAGCCTAATAATTAGAGCTCTCTCATAGTGGAATGGATTGACTCAAGAATTAGTATGGGGGTTCCTTCTCACTACATGGCTTCAAGTAGGTTATGAAGTGCCATTTGTCAGGGATGTCACAGGGGGGATAAGAACAGTTAGGAATTGGACTATATGGCTTCTGAGGTTTCTTCAAGTTCTCAACTTCTGTGATTGCTGTCTATCACCTTTGAAGGGAGGTAGGGAAGACACGTAGGTAGGGTTTTGTACATGTATTCGTGGAAGGATTCATCATTTAAAATCTTATTTTAAAGTGTACATAAATTAATTTGTATATGGTGGCTCCTAGTCTGAAATAGACATAGAAGTGCCTAGATTTTTCCTATAGAACCTAGAACTTTATCCACAGAGATAAATATTATGCTGACCTTTCCCAAACCAGTGGCCAAAAAGTTCCCCAGACTTGTCAATGTAAAGGGAACTAAGATCATGGCTGCTTCCTCCATTTTGTATGCATTAGATTGAGTGCTCTGTGCAGGGTTATTTATTCAGTATGATGTCTACTAAAGTAAAGTCGTATGACTCTTGTCACCTTAGGATTTTCCCTGGAAACACAATATCTGATTCAAAAGTCTGGTACCTCATTCACAAAAACTATAATACTAATGATATTTTTAAAGATATAGTTTAATAGCATATGAGGAGGGGAAGTTAGGGATTTCTTTTGAGGGTTTACGTGGTTTAAATGATTGCTTAATTTTATTAGGACTCCATGACAATTTAAAAATATATTTGAGAGCAAATCTACTTGGTCAAATCAGTGTAATTTTTGAGTTTTGAGGCAGTTAGGTGGCATGTTAGATAAAGGTATGGGCCCAGGAAGACCTGAATTTGAATCCGGTCTCAGACACAACTGCTGTGTGACCCTAAGCAATTCACTTAATCTCTGCTTGCCTCATGTTTCTTAAGTGTAAAGTGAGTATGATGATAGGATCCATCTCAAAGGGTTGTTGTCAGAATAAAATGTGATAACGTTTGTAAAGCATTTAGCCCCATGCCTGGGACAGAGGAGGGGGCAATATGAGTGTTTATTCCTTTCCCCATTCCTTATTAAAACTTCGCCAATGTGGGGCGCCTAGGTGGCACAGTGAATAGAGTACCAGCACTGGAGTCAGGAGGACCTGAGTTCAAATTCGGCTAGAACCCCAATTGCCCTCCAAAAGGCAAAACAAAAACAAAAACAAAAAAAACTTCACCAATGTGATTGATCTTTTTTCTTTCCAAAATGCATCATATATTGCTTTCTCATAATTCAGGTACAGAATGATTAAAAGATCTGATCAATAGCGGTTCATAGTGGGAATGAGATCATGATGATGTGATGGCTTGATGATGAAGTTCAAGTGTTTTTTGGTGGAAGGGGGATGGGAAGCATAAACTTTGTAATAGGGATAAGAAGACCTGTAAGCAAGGGCAAAACCATAGAAATGACAAGAGTGGATACTTACCATAAATAGGGAGGAGCTTACAAAACTAAGCTTAGATAATTGTTGGTAAATGGAGTCATGTTAAGGTGGGATAGAACAGGGATGGAAGAGGAAAAACAATATTAGTCTTTAATATCATACGAGGCAATGACAAAAGACAATGGAAAAGGAAAGAGAATTGTAGGATTATGATGGGGTTAAGAGGAAATTACAATACAGGGACCATGAAATTCTAGGGATGAATGGAAGAGAATTTGAGACTTCACAGACTTCACTCATGAAATTGTGGAATTTCAGATTTGAAAGGGACCTTAGCTAAAGTAACCCCCCCCCCTTTTTTTGGTCTTTTTGGAGGAGGAAAGGCAGGGCAATTGGGGTTAAGCCCAAGGTCACATAGCTAGTAAGTGTTAAGTGTCTGAGGCCAAATTTGAACTCAGGTCCTCCTGACTCCAAGGTCAGTGCTCTATTCCCTGTACCACATAGCTCCCCCCAAAGTAACCTTTCTAAACAAGAATTCCCCCTATGATATAGTGAAAAGGAATATTCACCTAGGCTGTTTCTACAAGAAGACTTTCCCAAACTCCCTTAATGTTAATGCTTTCCTCTATTGGTTATCTCCAGTTTACCCTGCATTTAGCATGTTTGTACCCTCCATTAGACTGTGGTTCTCCTTTTGTCTTTCTTTGCATCTTCAGTGTTTTTCATTGTGTCTAGGGTATAGTAGGTGCTTAATAAATTCTGTGCAGCTAGGTGGTACAGTAAACAGAGTGCTGGGCCTGGAACCTGAGTTCAAATCTCTCTCAGACACTTACTAGCTATGTGACTTTGGGCATGTCACTTAACTCTGTTTGCTTTAGTTTCCTCATCTGTAAAATGAGCTGGAAAAGGAAATGGCAAACCATTTCTTTATCTTTGCCAAGAAAACCCCAAATGGAGACATGATGAATGGGACATGATTGAAGAGACTCAGAAAAAAAAAAAAATTCTTGTTCACTGGCTGACTGATCAATGGTTCCAGTAAAGGGAAACCTACAAACTCCAGAAGCAGCCCATTCCATCATCAAATATTTCGGATTATTAGGAAGTGTGTGTGTGTGTGTGTGTGTGTGTGTGTGTGTGTTTTCTTTTGTTTCCAGCCTAAATGTGCCACTTTGCAGCTTCTATGCATTATTTCTGGGTTAAAGCATAATAAATAACCACATGCTAACCCTTCAAATATCTGATCATAGCTATCATTCCCTCTCTGGGTCCGTCTCTCCCTCTCCAAATCTTTTCTTTGTTAGGCCAAACATCTCCAGTTCTTTCAGCTGATTCTTAAATGGCATGGTATTGAGACCCTTTTCCATTTTGGTTTCCCTCCTCTGAACAGGCTCCAACTTATCAATATCCTTCTTAATATCTTATGCATAAAACATCAGTTACTTACAACTTTGGAACTTCAGAATTCAGCACTCCATCGATGGTTTGACTTCTGTAGTGTTCAACAGAACTGGCATCATCCAGTGTTTTTTGGTGGAAGGGGGCTGGGAATCTTAAATACTGTGCCTCACTCAATGTAATTTATAATTCCACCCCATTTCCTGGCTGTATATGATACCATTTACTCATATTAGTTTATAGTCTTCTAAGCCCCAAATCTTCTCTTTTTCCCTCAGAGGAACTGGAATCCAGCCATGACTCCCCCATATGGTATTTGTGAAGCTGATTTTTGGAATCAAAATGTAAGACTTTTCATTATTCTTATTAAATTCCACTTCAGGTTTAGTTCAATGTCTCTTTTTTGAAACTTGATCTGTCATTAAGCATATAACAACTATACCTCCCAGATTTGAGTCATCTGAAAATTTGATAGGAATATGATATACAGATAGACATACACATATATGTACACACATATATGTATGCACACACATATATGTATGTATGTATGAATATCAAAAAATATATAAAATGTTATAAAGTGAAACAAAGATCCCCGTAACACTCCACGAGAGATGTTGACCCCAGACCATTAATGAATTGTCATTGTTAGATTAAAAACTCTAGGAAGACAGGAGACCTCTATGCTATTATCATCAGGTAGAGAAACTGCTACCTTAGTATAACCCCTCAGAAGGGATTCAATGACCACCACTATTTGTCTCTTCTTCCTTTGACCCTCACTGAATGATCTCTCACCTGAGAGTATCTATAGCTGCTAATTTTCATTGGAATCTGAATAGCTATTCCTTCTCCTATCTGCTAATTAATTCAGTATTCAGTGTTCTGTTTTTTTTTTTAACCTTACTCAGTCATATTCTTCCACTTTCTAAGCTATTATGGGACAGGAACACCCTATCTCTTCTGATCTTTTCTTTTCTTTGTTTTTATACTGAAGCTATTTCATTTTTTAAAGGAATGCTTCATTCTTGCAAAAAAAAATGAAAGAGGAAAGAAATTCAAGTCTTTTTACCTTCTCTTCTGGGAGGGAGACCAGCCTGCTGCCTTGAGTAGAGAGAACAATTTCTTCACTATGACAAAAAGATAAATGTGCACATTATTTGGGTCACTACAAAATTCTCCTTGCTTTCCATATTTTCTAGAAGCAAGATATTCAGGTCTTTACCATTTTTTGCTTCTGGTCAGCCTCCCTGAAGACTGGCCCCTATGCCTGTAATTCCCTCCTTTCTCATCTCCATCTCCTAGCTTTTCTTGGTTCCTTCCATTTTTATCTAATGTCTCACCTCCAAGAAGCCTTAACTGGTTCCCCTTAATCATAGTGCCTTGTCTCTTAGATTATCCCTATTTTTTTTGCCTTTTGGAGGGCAATTGGGGTTAAGTAACTTGCCCAAGATCACACGGCTAGGTTTTTGTTTGTGTGTGTGTTAAGTGTCTGAGGCCGGATCCGAACTCAGGTCCTTCTGACTCCAGGGCAGACACTCTACTCACTGTGCCACCTAGCCACCCCATCCCTATTTTTTTTAAGGTATTGTGCTCTATGAGTAAAGCAGACACAAAGTAGCTCAATAGAAAAGTAAAATGTGAAAATTTAGAGAATCCACCTCAAATGTTCACATGGACTTTTTGTGTCCAACCTGTGGTAGAGCCTTCCAAATTTGTATTGGCCTAATCAGCCACAGACTCATTGTAACTTGACTCTAACATAATGATGACATTTTGGTTCCCTTCAAAAACAAAGAACAACAACCAATCAATCTCCATTTTAACTTGTATATATGTTATTTGTATGTAGCTGTTTGCATCTTGTCTCTCTCCTTAGACTACGACCTCCTTGTTGACAGACTGCTTTAGTTTGTTTGTCTGTTCTCCTTTCTTTGTATTCCCAGAGTTTTATACAGACATATAACAGGTACTTAATAATACTAGTTGATAAATTGAGCAAGGATAGAACCCATGTCCTAAAACTGCAAATCTAGGGATCTTTCCAGTGAATCAAGCTGGATTTCAATCATAGCAAGGTCTGAACTTGAAAAAAAGGAGATGGAACAATTATGGGAAGAATACATACAGCCCCTGCTAACTTCTG
Source organism: Gymnobelideus leadbeateri (assembly GCA_011680675.1). Taxonomy (NCBI): domain Eukaryota; kingdom Metazoa; phylum Chordata; class Mammalia; order Diprotodontia; family Petauridae; genus Gymnobelideus; species Gymnobelideus leadbeateri. The sequence continues at coordinate 111,861 of WOXC01009502.1, read as the reverse complement.
CCTTTTAGAATATTTAGCTTTCATCTTTGAGCTCAACTCAAGCAGTATCTCCTTGCATGGTCCAAGCACAAATATAGTGAGGTTACCCTGGAGAGAAAAGAGATTACTACTACTGCTTTGTAATGGCATCATTTATACCTGACAATTGCTATCAGCTTTCCTTCCTTCTCTGCAGTCTCACATTATGAGGTGGTCTTTTTTCCCCTCAATGCTAACCTCTCCAGTTGTATCCTAGATTTCACCCCCCTCCCATCTCCTTTGAGACCTTGCTTCACTGACCACTCTCTCACTTTCAAATTCTCCTTCTCTACTAGCAACAGTCTTGATACTTACAAATGTGCTTAAATCGACCTTTCCTTTAACGAACAAATTCTCTGTCAAGTCAGCTAGGATCCAATTTCTCTTCCCCATCATTGCTAGACTTCTAGAAATAACAGTCTAATTCACTGCCTTTACTTCCCTGAGGCCTACTCATTTTTCAACTTTCTGCAACCTGGTTTTCAACACCAGTCTTGAAACTACTCTTTTCAAAGTCAATGATGCCATTTGAATGATTAAATCCAGTAGGCCATTCTCTGTCCTCATTCTCATTGACCTTTCTGTGTCATCCTTTTCTTCTCGACAGTCTGTCTGTCCTCTTTCAACCTGAGTCACAAAACATTCTTCTGGATCTCTTTCTACATATCTGAACATTCCCTCTTGGTCTTTTCTTCTGGTTCATCTTTTCCCCTTCTACTTTCTAAGTGTGAGCATCCCCTAAGACTATCCTTGGATTTCTCTGCTTTCTCTACAGCTCCTCCATTAAAAACCTCAACTAATTATCAGCTTGTCATGGGTGACTCTGAAATCTATATTTCTAGCCCCCATGTCTCCTCAGGCTCCAATCTCTCATTTCTAACACCCTGTAGACACTACCTGGATGTCTTGCTAACACCTCGAATTCAATATGTTCAAGCCTCAAGTCATCATCTTCCTTCCAAAACCAGTCTTCCCGACTTGTCTATTTCTGCAGATGGTACTGCATTTATCTAGGCTACAATATGCAGAATCATCTTCTACTCTTCCCTTTCCCCCACTACTCAGTTCTGATTAGTTGTCAATTCCACCTCTACATTATTTCAACCATTTGTCTCCCCCTTTCTTGGCATACTGCTACAACCTTAATTCAGGCCTTTATCATCTCTCCCATCACTGATAATAGCTCCTTGATTGATCTTCCTGAGTCTAGTCTCTCCCCTGTCCAGTCCATTCTTCACCCAGCTGCCACAATAATTATCCTAATTCACTGACCATGTCAGTTTCCTGCTCAAATTTTTTTAGTGGCTCTGTATTGCCTATAGGCTAAGATATAACTCCTTAGTATCAAATTTAAGACCCTTCATGGTCTGGCTCCAAACTAACTTTCCAACCTTATTTCACCCTGTTTTTCCTCATGCATGGCACTCTCCAGCCAAATGGCACCAATAAGTACTCTATGATATGGTACTAGATTCTTCAAATTCTGCGCATTCACAAAGGCTACTTTTCTTCTCCCCTGGCCCTCCCCAAACCTGCAATGCACTCCCTCCACATTTTTGCCAATTGAAATCCTCCTTGTTTAAGGACTGTCTCAGGTGATGTCTCCTTCATGAAGTTTTTTTTCCCATTGCAAACAAACTTTGTAGAGGTCCCAAATAATTTTCTCCTTAATCTCAGTGGAATTTCTCTATTAGAGTTTTTTTAATCATAGGTATTTAGGAATGCAACTAATTTATTCTCATTTACTTTTCTCGTGTTATTTTATTTTACAATTAGCAAGCATTTATTTTCTTCCTCGTGCCCCCTCCTTTCTCAGTGTAGAAGAAAAAGGAAAAAAAAATTCTTGTAACAAAAATGCATGGTTAAGCAGCAAAAATTCCAATCTGTTCATGTCCAAAAAAATGTGTGTCTCATTCTGCTTCTTGAATCTATGCAGCTAAATGCAATCTCTCCTTCCTCAATTCTTCTTAAGGCAATTTGCCTGGATTTCACTTGTGTTTATGCTTATGATAGCATTCTACTGACCTTGTACATGTGTCCTATCTCCCTTTACATTATTATGTGTTATAAATTGGTGAAATAGTATATGTTGGTAAAGTGGTTAAAGGCAAGGGTCATGTCTTTTTATCTTTATATCTATAACCACTGTGTATCCTGCACATTGTAAGCACCTAAAAAAGAGGATTAATTAAAATGAGGCATTTTGTTGAGTGCTCAAATTGTATATTACCATCTGGGGTACATAATATATAGGACCGATTTCTTCCTGAAAAGAGCTTACACAGTGTAAGAATTGGGCGTTTTATGTCTAAGAGGCCAACAACACTCCCAAAACATAGAGGTCAAGCCAGGGAAATTTTTTTGCCTAACTAATGTTGATAATTATTTACCAAATCTGCTTTTAAATGCCACAGGCAGGACTAATGTGTTAAATAGTAACTATTATATATGACTTTTATTTCACCTAGTTGTTAGCAATGGGGAATAGGTAATTTTGCCTGTGGTATATCTGAATTCATGTGATAATGAGTTATGTTAACAATATTCTTCTATACAGGAGTTACCCACACCAGTGGATATTTGAAGATCAGAAAGACTGAATTCCTTAAGTTTGCAATGACAGGAAGTAATGATACTTATGAAGAGGACCCAAGGAATCTGAACTCCCTGTACTAAGCTTTGGTCACTTCATCCTCTTCAGGGGTACTCTAATGGGAGGAAAGAAACAAACAAAAAAACCCTAGAATATACAGTTGCATTTCTACCTAGATTTTTCATCAGGAAAAAAAAAATGAAATTCAAAGTGTTTCCTGAAACATTTTCCCTGTGAAAACAAAAACTACTCTCCAGAGGGAAGAAAGAACATGAACTGTTTTGACTCTAATCACAGCACATTTTTTCCTCAAAATCTAAAACCACTGAGGATTCCATGAACATTTTCCTATAAGAAAAGAATTTTCATCAATTTAACAGTCTGAGAAATTTCCAACATCGTGTTAGAAAAAAGAACCATCAAAGCTATGGCCAAAATCCATGAATGACCAGGGAATGAAACAGAAAAATCTAAGGTGGATTTGGGGTGAAGAAGGGAGTGGAGATGGTAAGATAGCTATGAGGTATTTGTATAATACACTCTTGTACTATAAGACAGACAGACAGACAGAGACAGAGACACAGAGTTGGAAGGGGCAAGGAAGGAAAGAGTCATTTCTTAAGTGCTCATTACATACCAGGCACTATGCCAAGCATTTTATAAATATTAGTTTATTTGATCCTTACAACAATCCTGAGAGGCAGGTGCTGTTATTATTCCCATTTTATAGCTGAGGGAACTGAGGTAAACAGAGATTAAATAGCTTGCTCAGGGTCTCACATCTAGTAAGTATGTGAGGCTAGATTTGAACTCAGTCTCAGTGCTCCATCCACTCTGGCACTTAGCTACCTCTCCTCTAGGGACTGTAACTTACTGAAAACCAAATGAAGGTGGGGACTGTAAGCAACCAAGCAAGTACTAAGAATCAAGGCCCAGGTGGAAACTTGATCCCATTTCTAAAATGTACTGCTTGGTGCTCTCTATGTTCATGCCTCCAAGCTTCCCAGGCTGCCTTTAATCAGATTGCAATCATGTATGAAGCAGGGTTTCCAAAGATTCATAAAAACTTTGCGTTGGTGGCTAATTAGATACATTATATGACCAACTCAATATTAATTCAATAAAAAATGAGTGCAAGACCACAGAGGGTGGTTTATGTTATCTACTGTGCTGACCCACCAACAAATATTTTGTTGACCTCCATCATTTATCTACAATCCTTCCATTTCTGCTTTTCCCTCCACTCTTTCACCCCCAAGATAAAATATGGATCAGATGCTGCACAATAGCTATTCTTAGGAGCAACAGATGCAAATGTGGTGGCTTTTCAATTATTTGGCAACCAAACTGATGGTTCCAAGACAGCAACTAATTAAAATCTAATTGAAATAAAAGCATTTCCAATTCAGTCTTCTTTCATCAGCTCCCCAGTAAAAGATTTCTTGCTTTGTGGACTGGCTCTCTTCAGTCCCATTAGCTCCCTTTGCTTTGTAAACAGTCTGTTCTGGATTGCTATCTCTGTGTATCTTGACATATTCTGTAAAGGGCCTGGGGGTATGGGATGAGGGAACTGAAGGGAGGAGAGGATGTTTAGAGTGAGAATGAAAGGCATAAGGGAGAAAATGAATGGAGGGGAAAGAGAGCAGGAGAATGAAATCAGAGGGATAGCCAAAGTATTTAGGATTGGGGAAATTTTGAACTTAGGGTAGAGAGGTGAAGATCCAGGGAGAAAATGAAGGAAATATTCCATTGTGTTATAAGCAAAGAGAAAAAAAAAAGAGGGAGGGTTAGAAAACAGGCAGATTAGGATCATGGGTTTGTTATAAGGTAGATGTCTAAGAAAAAGATGGATTTTTAAAAATAATATTACCTAATTCTTGCATAGTCCCTGCTTAAAAAACAAACAAATAAAACTTCATTGAATCTCTATTGTCTTCTGGATAAATGGGAATTCCCGGGCTGCACTAGCTGGTTCCAATCTTACCCTAGATTACTGTCCTTCATGTACTCTAACTCCTAGCCAAATGGGACTTGTAGTTGTTCCCCTACTTTATGCTACTATCTCCAGCACCAGTACATGTGTGATGGGTGCCCCCTTTCCTTATAATGTATTGCCTCATCTTTGCCTGTTGAAATCATTCTTTTATTTCAAATGTTCAGTCCAGACACCAGCTCCTCTATGCAAATTTGCTTGATCACTTTCTCTCCTCATATTTTCCTAGAGAATTTTGCCTAGATCAGTTTATTGCCCTTCTCATAATGTCTGTTTTATTGGTCATTCATGGGTGTCATATAACCTCAACCAGAATGCAATTTTTTTGAGGTTAGCAACTGACTTTTTCCATCTTCATAGCCTTAGCACCTAATGCAGGGTCTGATACAAAAGTAGTCATTTAGTGTTTGGTTGCTCTTTTTAATTGAGTTAAAAAACTAAGTTTGGGTAATCAGGGGGATGGTGAATTGATCCACAGGACAGATCATGGGGCTTCCAGAAACAAGAGTAGTTTTGCTTTTATTAAAGTGCCCAGAATAAGAGGTGTTGGGGAAAGGAGGCAGAGTGAGTGGTAAAATGACCAGATGAGGGACTGTGTGTGAATAGCTGGTGAGATGATGTGCAGTAGCACATCTGGGACCTGAAGTTGGCTAGATAGAGTGGATTTATTTAGTTTAAGCTCAGGCATTTATTAATCGAGCAGTACAAGGAAGAAGAAGAAGATGTAGGTGGTTGTTAGAAACCTGCTTAACTAGATAGGATAATAACAATGATAGTTGATATTTAAGAGCACCTTAAAGTATAAAAAACAATTTCCATATGTAATTTCATTTTATCTGGGCTTCAAGGAGTGGGGAAAGGGAAGCATTTATTAAGCCCCTAATATATTCCAAGTACTGTGCTAAGTGCTTTACAAATATTATCTTATTTGACCACTGTGAAGTAGGGGCCATTACTGTTCTTATTGTTCAGGTGTTCAGTCATGTTCAACTCTTCATGAGCCCATTGACCACTGCATTTCAGGCCCTTCTCTCCTCCACTATCTCTAGAAGTCTGTCCAAGTTCACGTTCATTGTTTCCATGATAATATCTATTCATCTCATCCTCTGCTGCCCCCTTTTCCTTTTGCCTTCAATCTTTCCCAACATAAGGGAGTCATGTATTCTCATGTGACCCAAGTTTTTAAGCTTCAGCTTAAATTTGATCTTCCAACGAATAGCCTGAATGAATTTCTTTAAGTAATGACTGATTTGATCTCCTTGCTGTCCAAGGGACTCTCAAAAGTATCAAAATGTGATCATATGAATGTAAAGTACAAATGTCATAATGTTTTTAAGCCTTGGTGATTATAGTGATGATGATGAACAACTGGTAAATCCAGATACTTGAGGTCTCACAGTGAGGTGCAGGTCGAGTTTGCTTATTTTTGTCTTTGTATGAAAAAACTCCTTATTCATATTATTAGTACTATCTTACACCAAGTGATTCAGTCCCTTAGCAACACGGTCCAAGAATGAAAGGAAGAGAAAACCATACTGGGAAATGAGTGTCAGGAAATAAATGTTTATTTTTAGTGTTTCTTATTGATCAAGGATAGATCAGTAGCGCCTAGTTACTATGTGCCAGGCACTGGGCTAATTTCTGACCTCACAACAGTTTGTGACCGTTATCACTAAGGACCAAGTATGAGAAAAGAGATTGTCTTGTTCCATAGTCTGTATGTTTGTTTACGCAATTTTGAATTATCAATTGAAAATGTTTTTTAAAAATCCTTCAATCTCTCCCTCCTTTTTTTTTTTGTTTTTGTTTTTGCTTTTTGGAGGGCAATTGGAATTAAGTGACTTGCCCAGGGTAACACAGGTAGTTTTTTTGTGTTAAGTGTCTGAGGCTAGATTTGAACTCAGGTCCTCCTGACTCCAGGGCTGGTGCTCTATTCACTGCACCACCTAGCCAAAATACCTTCATTCTTAAAAATGATTTTGTGTCTTTGGGGTGTCATAAATATGGTGATGGGAGTATATAAACTTGAGAAATTTAACCCTGCCTGAGGCATATGAATACTAAAGCAAAAAGTCTATCCTCTTTCATTCTATTCACTAATATGGGACATAGGGTCTCTGAAAGAGTACTGGATTTGGTGTCCAAGGACTTGGATTCCAATCTCCTCTCTTTCATTTGCCACCCATGTGATCTCATGCATATTTCTTCATCTCTTGCAGTTTCAAGTTTTATCTCCTTTAAAATGAAGAGATTAAATTAGTTAATATATAAATTTCCTTCCAACTATCAATCCTATGAAATGGTGTGAAGGGGGGAGGGATCAAAGGATCTAAACATATTCAAAAATGGAAGAAACCTCAATCTTTTCATGTAGAAGAAGGTACTATTTTTAATTAGTTATTTTAATTTATGGAATAAAACAAGCATTTCCATAACATAACATAATAAAAAATGATTGCTCATGAAACTGCAAATCTATTATGTACAACTTGCTATTCTTTTAAAATCTTTAATAAAGTTATCATGTAAATTTATTTCCCCCCTCTCACCCTAAAGTTGAGACTAGACACATATAGGGGTATATATCTATACCTATCTATATGTAAAATTATCCTAAGCATACATCTATTTATCAGTTCTTCCTCTGGATGCAGAGAACTCCTTTCTTCATATGTCCTTTATGGTTAATTTGGGTATTTGTAACAGTCAAAATGATTTATTCACTCAAAGTCATTCTTAAAACAATAATTCTGTCACCACGTACAACGTTATTAAGCTCAAAGAGTTATTAAACTGCCTCTAGTTTTTGACCCAGAAATACCACTGCTGGGTCTGTTTTCAAAGATGAGTAGGAAAAAAAGGAAAAGAACATAAATATTCTAAAGTGTTTACAGCAGCTCTCTTTATGGTGGCAAAAACATGGAATTTGCAGAGATGCTCTTCAATTGGGAAATGGCTGAACAAGGTGTGGGTGTGGGGGGTAGTGTGTTAACCACAAGTTAACCAAAGAGTCCCTCCTGTCTAACAAGCAACCTTTCTAAAAGAGGATAGAAAATAGCTATGCCATGGCATAAGGGGAGGAAGGAAGCAGAAATGTGTGGAATTGTGAGACTTAAAACATCTCTCAGTTTGCATCTTCCTGTTCACAAGGTTTCTGACTCATCCCTGTCTCTATCCTCCCAACCAGGGCCCCTTAAAAAGAAATGATTTTCCAAAGAATCTGCAAACCCATTTGCAATAGGTTTTGTTTTGTTTTTTCCTGTCTCCATAGCCTGTCAATCCAGGGTGGGCTCCTAGAACCCTGGGCAGGAGGTCTAGCGATGGAGAGTCTCCTATGCATACTGTGCAGCATTTCACTCGAGTGAATGATTCACCATTATTAATCTTTGCAAGAGGTGACAAAGAGTCACACTGATCAAATGATATCTGTATTATCAGAGAGACATTGAAACTGTCGCTACATTGCTCCAGCCCCCCCACCCCACCCCTTTCCCTCTTCTCGGCAATATTCACAGTAGCTTAAGGGCTAAACAAACTTGGTTTGAGGACGAAGGAACCGAAGCAATTTGCCTCTGTGCTATTATTAACCACAGGGTTTAGAAAGGCAGCAGCACTGGCAGCCTGAGGAGGGAACCCTGCTGATCCCAGAATTTAAGAAAAGACTTCACAAAGGGGGATTGGATGGCTCAGCAATTTCATGTTTGGCTGACTTCGTTTTCCACCTCTAGGCACCGGTTCCAAATCTAGCCCAGGTCAATAGCAGTGTCATATCATACCCAGCCAAACAGTTATGTCAGATACGTCTCAAAATCATGGCAGATGAAGCAGGATGTAGTGGCTAGAGAGGTAGACTAGACTCTAGGAAAACATAATATCTTTGTGACTCTTGGCAAATCACTTAGCCTTTTAGTGTTCTAGACCAGGGATATCAAACACTAACACTCCCAACTTCAGCCTGACCTAGATTAAAATGTAATTGAGAAATATTTACTATATTGGGAGAGATATAATAAATAAAAATACAGTAGAAAATAGAATGTTAGTATGTGGTTTTTTAATATGCAGCAGTAATCCTCTGTTTCCATTTGAGTTTGATACCACTGCCCTAGAAAATGTGTTCTACCAAAGCTGACCTGCTTTGGTTGAGAAAATTTCCCCATGTGGGAATTCCTTATAAGAATAAAGCACCCATCCAAGCCCTGTCTCTACTGGAAGAATTCTCATTTCTGCATTGGGTGTGTCACCCAATGATGCTGTTCACAGGCTTATAGACTTTGAACTTCAATGCATCTAAGCACCATTTATCCCACCCTCTGATTTCTAGGAAACAAGGCCCAGAAAGGTGATATGACTTGTTTGAGCCATGCAAGTAGGGAGAAGATTTGAACCCAGATTTCTTAATTCCACATCTCAACACATGCTAATCCATAGAATGTTAGAATTGGAATGTACCAATAGCAACCCCCTTATTTTCCAAGTGAGGAGACTGAAGCCTGAAGAGGTTAGTTACATAAGAATCCCAAAATGACACTTAGAAAAGAAACTAGAACCATATTTCCAACTCCTTTGACCAACCCTAATGGCAGATTATTAGTTTTAATACATTTCATATTTCTTTATTCATATATGCTAGCCCTTCCACCCTTCTCACCCTACTCCTGTCACCACAGATTGGGAGTTCCTTGAAGTTGGGAATGATTTCATTGTTGTCTTGTATTCCCCTTTTGCCAAATACAGTGCATATTTATAATAGATATTTTTAAATGTTCATTGAACTGAACTGAATTTAATTACCTCCTTATTGTACCTTTCTTGGACATTCAAAATTCTATGAATAAGGAAATAGATCAGTAGCTAAACCCAAAGAAACAATGCTACATAAAATTGTTGGAGTCAATAAAATTATGTAGCCTAATATTCAAACAGGACTATACTTAACCTCTAGTTCTTTTCTACACTGGCATAAAGGTGGTACAATACCAACTATGCACAGATGAAAGGTTTTAAAGTTTAGTGTTGGAATGAAAATGTGTGTGTGTGTGTGTGTGTGTGCATGCGTGTGTGTGTGTGTGTGTGTGTGTGCATGTGTGTGTGTGTGTGTGTGTGTATCTGTTGGTGAGGCTATGAGGAGACACAACCATTCTGGAAAGGAATTTGGAATTATGCCAAGAAAGCAACAAATACCAATGTCCTTTGACTGAGAGATGCTCCTTCTGGGTAGATACTTTAAGGATGTCACATGGATAGGCTGTCCTATATCATCCCTAAATTTCTAGCAACAATTTTTAAAGGCAGTTGCATATCATAGGCAGGGCACTTGGAGCCAGGAAAATTTGAATTTGAGTTCTGCTTTAATACCTATCAGTTGTGTGACCATGGAACGAACTTATTCAAAAAATCTCTCAGACTATCAGTTCTAGAGAAGATGATGATCTGTATTGCTAAATGTCATTTCCTCATCTGGGAGTCCTCTGTATTTGATTGTAAAGGTAAGTAACTAGGTGACCTAGTGGATAGAGTGCAGGGGCTGGAGTCAGGAAGACTCATCTTCCCAAGTTTAAATCTGGCCTCAGACACATTAGCTATGTGACCCTAGGCAAGTCACTTAACCCTGTTTGCCTCAGTTTCCTTATCTGTAAAATGGGTTGGGGAAGGAAATGGCAATTCTTTCCAGTATCCTTGTCAATAAAACCCCAGATGGGGTCATGAAGAGTCAGACATGACTGAAATGACTGGACAGTATCAACAAAGTAACTTGAAGCAGGTAAGTAATATGTATAATACTACAAAAATGTAAATTAAAAATATGCCACAAAATTTTTTAAAATTTAAAATTTTAAAATTATCACAATGTAATTGTGATATTCTTACACTGTGATAATCTTACATTGAGGTTAGTTACATAAGAATCCCAAAATGGCACTTAGAAAGGAAACTAGAATCCTATCTCCAACTCCTTTGACCAACCCTAAAGGCAGATTATTAGCTTTAATACATTTCATATTTCTTTATTCATATATGCTAGCCCTTCCACCCTTCTCACCCTACTCCTGTAACCACAGATTGGGAATTCCTTGAAGTTGAGAATGATTTCATTGTTGTCTTGTATTCCCCTTGGAATACAACATTTGATCAGCAAGAATTATCACAATGTAATTGTGATAACCAAGCTTTTTTTCTGAAGAAGCACTAAAAATGGGCCTACCTCTTTCTCCCCCTTCCCCAAAGGTAGAGGATTCTAAGTGTGTAACACTTCATGTAATTTCAGACTTGTTTAGCTTTGTCTAACTTTTTTTCAGTATATCCTCTTTCTTTTTATTCATTATTATAAGAGATGACTCTGGAGTGGAGAATGGGTGGGCTATAGGATGATGGGATCATAGGTTTAGAGCTGGAAGCAACCTAAGCTGTCATCTGCTCCATCCCCCTCATTTTAAAGGTGAAGAGAGAGAGGAGACCAAGGAAGGTTCATTGATTTGCCTAAGGTCACACAGTCGGAAAGCAGTAGAGTTGAAATTTGAATGAAAGATTTCTGACTCAAAGTCCAGGACTCTCCACTGTACTGTGAAATGAACGAATTTTTTTGTTACCAATATTATTTTAAGGAGAAAAAAAACACAGGTGTACATTTTATCAACCTGCACAATAGTCCATTAGCATTAAACATGAGCAAAAGCAATTTATTAAACTACTATGTGTCATGTACTGTGCTAAGCCCTGAAAGTACAAAAACAAAAGTAACACGACCAGCCTTCAAGGAGACTACATTCTAATAGAAGAAATAGCATGCATATGTAAGAATATGTGGGGCAGCTAGGTGGCACAGTGAATAGAGCACTGGCCCTGGAGTCAGGAGGACCTGAGTTCAAATCCAGCCTCAGACAATTAACACTAGATGTGTGACCTTGGGCAAGTCAATTAACCCCAATTGCCTAGCCTTCCCCCCTCCAAAAGGCAAAAAAAAAAAAAAAAAAGAATATATATGAAATGAATACAGGATGCTTTGGGGAGGAAACACATTTGAAGCTGGGGATGGGAGGGGGTGGATCAGGAAAAACTTTGTGTAGATGGTAGCACTTGAGCTGAGTTTGGAAAGATACCAATTCTAAGAGTCTGAGATGAGGAGGAAGAGCATTCCAAGAATGGGGGGTGGGAAGGGAGGCAACCAATGCAAAGGCACAGAGATGAAAATTGGAGCATCGTATATAAGGAAGGTAAAGAAGACAGTCCAATATGACTAGAGTAGAGAGCAATACTGAGCAAGAAGCCTGTGTAGGTAGAAAAGTTCTAAGCAGCTTTAAATACCAGACAGAGGAGTTTATACTTGATATGGAGGCAACAGTCATCATAATTTTTTTCTTGCTTTTTGGAGGGCAATTGGGGTTTAGTGACTTGCCCAAGGTTACATGGCTAGTTTTTGGGTTAAGTATCTGAGGCCGGATTTGAACTCAGGTCCTCCTGGCTCCAGGGCTGGTGCTCTCTTCACTGTGCCACCTAGCCGCCCTCCATCATAATTTTTAAAGTGAGGGAAGGGTAGAGGGTAACATTTAGTGGTTTTACTGGTGCTCAGATATGCACTTGGGGCATGGTGAGTTTGAGATGCATATGGGCATCCAGTTCAAAATGTCCCGTAAGCAGTTGATGACTGGAGCTCAGGTGAGAGTGTAGGGTTGTTATCCCCATAGACATGCTAACAAAACTCTTAGGAGCTGATAAGGTCACTATGAAGCAAGAGAGAAGAGATTCCAAGGTAGAACCTTTTCATGGACGATAATCCAGGGGAAGAGACAGCAGTAATAGAGGTAGGACAAGCAGGAGAATAGCAACACAAAACCCAAGAGAGGAGAGAGTTTCGAGGAGAGTCAATGGTGCCATAGAATCCAACTTGTCCCAGGGCCATCTTTATCTGTATTTCTTTGAAGACCAAATAATGAGAGGGTCGTGATAATATCTTGCATTTATGTAACAGTTTAAGGTACACAAAGCCCTTTTAACATTTGATCAGCAAGAATTTAGCGAAGTAGATTTTATCATTCTCCTTATTACTAGCCATACAGAAGAAAGTGTATCTCAGAGAGCTGACTTGCTTAGGATCACAGAGATACTATGTGTCTGAGACAGAATTTGAACCCAGACATTCCTGACTCCAAGTCCAGCACTCCATTCACTACACTGTGGTGCTTCTCTACATATAGAGCCCTGACTGAAATCTACTGGTAGTAGCAGGAAGAGAGTGCCTTATCCTACCCAGATAATTCACAAAGAAGATAAAATAATTAGGAATTAACTTTAAAATCATTACAGTAGGGGTGGCTAGGTGGCGCAGTGAGTAGAGCCCCGGCCCTAGAGTCAGGAGAACCTGAGTTCGGATCCAGCCTCAGACACTTAACGCACACACAAACAAAAACCTAGCCATGTGACCTTGGGCAAGTTACTTAACCCCAATTGCCCTCCAAAAAGCAAAAAAAAAAAAAAAAGATAGAGTAAAATCATTACAGTATTCATAATGATTTTAGTTTAGTCTTCTTTGCCTTTGACTTACACTAAAATAATTTTTCCGACCTTTCCCTCCCAATACAGTCAACTCTTGAATATCCATATGTGCAATAACCTCTTTGTGGATTATCTGTGGCAAATTTTAAATCCAAAACTGCTTCTCCACTTCTGTGAAGTATGCTTCTGGGTCACCTGAGTTCAGTTGTGCTCAAGGAATGGAAAGTTATTTTAATATCATCCTAAGAACAACATATTTTGGAAGAAAAATGTAGGGCTAAACTATTGAAATATGGTGGTAATATCACCAAGGATTTGGCAACTGATCAGACAGAAGAGGTGACCAAGCAGAAAGAGTAAAGAATGTCTCTGAGATTTAAAAACTTACAATATGTATTATATAGACATACACAAATATATTATAAATGAACTCATACACATATGCATTATGTAGATATTATATGCACATTATATACATGTATATTATAATAGTATATATGTTTTGTGTGCATAATACATATATATGTGCTTGGTAGAATTGTTTGACATTGTAGATTACACGATATCATTTTGACTAATTTCATAAAATGAGGATGTTACTGACCTACCATTAATAGAGAATGTGTTTAGAGACATAGTTTGAATGATAGTAAGGAGTCTGACCCATTTATCCATAATTTCTTGTACCAGCTTCCTACAACCAAGGGCACAAATTTTCAAGGCAAATGAATGGGGTCATTGGTTCAGTAGGTAACCATAGACAAAAGCACAGTTAATTGTACTACAAGGGTATTGAATTCACGACCTTGGTTTCATTAACTTCCCTGTTTTAATAAAGTTAACAGGCCAGAGAGAACCATACCACTAGTTTGCTACAATAGCATGAATTATAAAGAATTGATTGTATGGGAAAAGACCAGAACACTTCATTTACTTTAAGTGTCATATCTCCCAGGTCAAATTCATTTATAGTCTCTTTAAAATCTATTTACCTTAGCCAGATTCTTCTTTCTAGGGCTACAACCAATTCCCCCAAAACCAGCATCTCTTAAGAGACCGAATTGCACATTGTCTCAGAGCACTAAGGCATGACCACACTAAATACATTTACAAAGACAAAATTCCAGGCTTCTGTGCTCTCTGTCCCCCTCTGCATTCCTCACGCTGTCACCTGCTATTAAGATACAGGACTTCATTCTGTTGGTCACTGACTGTAGGTATGTAGCTACTGGTTCTAGCAGTTATCTCCTATTGCAGAGCCCAATGATCACTCTGAAATCCAATGGTTCTGAAACTGGGGAAAGGCGCCTGTTTAAGCTGTTTGCTTCCCCTCTAGCTATTTTGCCCCCAATCAAATTAGGAATAAAACAAAGGAACAGAAATCTTATTAAGGAGGAAAAGATGTCAGAATTAGGAGCTGACCTCATTCCATCTTTCAACCACCATGACAGGGCTCAGTCTATAAACAAATGAACATGTCAAAGGTTTAGCTATACATTGCTCTTCTAACCATCAAATTTGGAGAGGGGAGAGAATCTGTGAATTTGTTTTGCTTGATTCCATTTATGTATTACATGAGAGGCCTTTTTTTTCCCTTTGGGTTGAAGTTAAGAGAGGACTGAGGGTGGGCATAGTGATAGTGTTCCTCCCCTCCCCCACAAAAAAAGGAAAAAAGAGAAAAGAATATCAATGAAACATTTTAACAAATAAGCAGAGGAAAGTAAAAAGAGGTTCAGAAGGGGGCCAGGCACTACTGAGTCAAATTTAATATATGCTTTTTAAAAGAGCAAGCTGTATATAATTGAGATTTGTGGTATTACACATTTTTCATGTTCTTTGTATAAAGAAATTTACATGTTTTGTGATATTTTTCAATTTTATGGTAATTTTTTTTAAAATAAGGGGGAGGTAGACAAAAGGGAAGATGAAGGAATACCATCCAAAGTGGGTTTGGGGATTTTGTTTTGACTCTGTTCTGCTCTTACCCTCAAGAAACAACACAGGATAGCCCTTCAGTAACGCTGGCACAGGATAATGGTCACCTAGAGATCATTACAGTATGGTCCACAATAACCACCCCTCTTGGGTGGTTTAGTTCTACTTCTACATAGAAAGAGGAAGCTTAACCCAGTAATCTCTCAAAGCCTCTCATAGCTCAATTAATGGAAAGAAAATACCAAGTGGGTACCCCACAGCCCAATCATTCCTAAAGGTGTGTTTTGTGTTTATTTAGCCAAGTTGAAGTCTTTTCTTTACTCTTTTTTTTTCCTAGGGACACTTGATCATAGTCAAAATATACTTCAATTAGACAGACTGACTGATAGTTCCTATAATTGTTAAAAAGGTTTAGGTCTGGTGTAATCCCTCGACCCTGTGCTAATTCACACGTAGGTATCAGGATACAAAAATTTAAGTGTAATATGTGTCCAAATATTTATTTCTTACATTCTGTCAGCCATGCTTAGCTCTATGGTCCATTTCACAAAACATCACATATCTTTCCATTTTGTTTTGCTTGGTTCAGAAGATGAAAATGTTCATATACCATATTTTATTTTTTAATAGATTATTAGGAGATTTTGTTTATGAATCACCTACATTTTCTTCTGTATTCCTACCCCTTTCAGAGAACCATCCCTTATAATAAATGCATTTGAAAAAGAAAATAGAGAAAGATTAAAGGAAAAAACTTAACAAAACTGATCAATATATTGAAAAATTCTGACATTATAACCAATGTTTGGGGTTTCATGTTTTCTGTGAGTGATATAATGTTCCTATTCTGATGAATATTTTCAGTAAGTATTGACTGATATTGATTAGCTCATTACTCTAAATAGCATTCCCAGAAAACAATCATTGACCTAATACTAGAGTAGTAACAATGATGACCGGAACTGACCTTAACTTCTGTGAATTGCTTTATATACAGTTATAGTTGCCAACATGATATTCCTAAAGTAGGGTCTGACCATCTCTCTCTACTGCTTAATAAACTCTAGTTATTTCCTTCTTACCTCTAGAATAAAATACAACATCTCTAGATACTTAAGAGTCCCTCACAACCTGACTTTAACATACTTTTAAGAAGTAATGTGGTGCAATGGAAAGAGGGATGGTTTTTCAAGTATTTAATGATACTTTAATACAGATCCTCTGACTCAAGGCCCAGCACTTACTCCCTGCATGACATTGGGCATGTCACATAGCCCTCCTTGACTTCAGTTTCTTCATCTATAAAATAAGTAATGTATCATTCTCAAAGAGCAATTTGTAATCCAGTTCATCTAGTTTTTTGATGATCTCCAAGATATGCTTAGTTTCCTAGCCTGGTCATACATAACTCCTCTTCATAAACTCAATAGTCTAGCCAAGTTGTCCTTATTGTTCTGTACCCAAGACTCTCCATCTGCCATCCTTGTGCTTTTTCAAGGCTGTCTCCCATGCCTAAATGTAGCTCCTTTTCACCTCTAACTCTTAAATAAAATCTGTAGTTTGCTTTAAAGTTCAGCTCTGGG
The DNA here is from genome assembly GCA_011680675.1 of Gymnobelideus leadbeateri. Taxonomy (NCBI): domain Eukaryota; kingdom Metazoa; phylum Chordata; class Mammalia; order Diprotodontia; family Petauridae; genus Gymnobelideus; species Gymnobelideus leadbeateri. Next base: position 95,246 of record WOXC01009502.1, on the reverse strand, counting down.
GTTACCTTTATAGAAGACTTTTTTTGTGATCACTGCATCTTAAAATTTTCTTGTATTTATTTTGTATGTATTGCCTCTCGTCCAAAACATGTAAGCTTGAATGCAGACACTTTTAATTTTGTCTTTGTATGTTCAGTGCCTGGCATAGAAGGTGCTTAATAAATGCTTACTGACTGGTGCATGATATCATGTGAGTCTCATAACAACCCTGTGCAACAGGTAGTATGTATAATCCCCACTTATAGGCAAGGAACTTTAAGATTACAGAATTAAAATTACTTGCTTTGTTTGGTGTTTTCATCAGTTTTCATGGATGTAATTATAATCTCTATGCTGATGACTCTCAAATCTAAATATCCCACCCCAAAGTCTCTGCTGACCTCCAATCTCACATCTCCAATTACCTTTCAGACATCTCAAACTAAATGTCCAGTAGACATCTTAAACTTAACATTCCCACAACTAAACTCATTATCTTTTCCTCTGAATCCTCTCTCACCCTTTTCTACTTTCCCTATTACTGGAGAGAGCAAAAGCATCCTTTCAGTCCTTCAGGCTGGTGAGTCTGCTTGCCTCAAATATCTCCCCACTCCAATCCATTCTCAGTTCACCCATCAAAGTGATTTTCCTAAAATGTAGATGCAACTGTGTCACCTCTCCTTTGTCCTCCACTCAGTAATCTCTAGTGACTCCCTTTTGCCCCCAGTATCAAATACAAAATATCATTTGATATTCAAAGCCCTTCATAACTCAACTCGCTCCTACCTTTCTGGTCTCCTTAGACCTTACTCCCTGTAAAGTACTCTTCAACTCAGTGACACTGGTCTCCTAGCTATTCCATGAAAAAGATGCTCCATCTCTAGGCTTTAGACATTTTCTCTGGCTATCACACCTGGTATATTCTCCTCCACTCCATCTCCTGATTTCCCTGGCTTCATTTAATTCCCAATTAAAATTATTTTTGAACAGAAAGCCTTTCCCTACCCCATTTTAATTCTAAAGCCTTCCCTTTGTTAATTATTTCCTATCTGTATATAGCTTCCTTGCATATATTTGCATGCTGTCTCCCTCACTAGATTGTAAACTCCTTGAGGGCAGGGACTGTCTTTTGTCTCTTTTTTAGTATCCCCAGATCTTAGTACAGTGCCTGGCACATAGTAGTTTCTCTCTTTTTTTTTTTTTTGCTTTTTGGAGGGCAGTTGGGGTTAAGTAACTTGCCCAAGGTCACACAGCTAGGTTTTTGTTTGTGTGTGCCTTAAGTGTCTGAGGCCGGATCTGAACTCAGGTCCTTCTGACTCCAGGGCCAGCGCTCTACTCACTGTGCCACCTAGCTGCCCCTTTAAAAATTTTTTTTTTTTTTTTTTTGCTTGGAGGGCAATTGGGGTTAAGTAACTTGCCCAAGGTCACACAGCTAGGTTTTTGTTTGTGTGTGTTAAGTGCCTGAGGCCGGATCCGAACTCAGGTACTTCTGACTCCAGGGCCGACAGGCCACCTAGCCGCCCCTACGTAGTAGTTTCTTAATAAATGTTTATTCCCTGATTACTTGCTCAAGGTTATATAGTATTAGGGACAGGAGAAAGGGAGCTCAGATCCAGTGTCATCTGCATGAAGTTTTTTTTTTTCCTGTCCTTTCTTTGCCCATCCTCATCCTTATCTGCTAATATCGGTCCACCAAAATTGTCTTGTATCTTATTTGTATATATCTTTATGTACATATTGTGTTTCCCCTTGTTAGGTTATAGTTATATTAGATATAAATTCCTGGAGGGCAAGAATTATTTCTCTTTTGACTTTTTTCCCATAGTGCCTGGCACATATAGAGACTGAACCTATAATACCATTAGTATAAAGAACTTCCAGAAGAGGAAAGTCACTCTGTTCATCTAAGTCATAGCTTCCATGCAATTAATAATCTTAGAGAATTGCCTAGAGAACTGCAAGATTAATTGGTTTGCCCAGGTTATATCCAAGGCAAAATTTGAACCCAGTTCCAGCTGGATCTGAAAGCTTTCTAGCCACTACATCATCTGCATCTCACAGAATAAAACACAGTTGGATTTAATAAATGCTTCTTAATTGTTTGAGTGCATAAGTGAACCATTTTTGAGTCATTTACTTTTCACCCAAGACCCAGGATAGCATTTGAAAGAGTGTTTAGTGTCAGGTATTTGGATCTGAAATTAAATTTTTGCAGTGTAACCTCTGGGGAATTCTCTCTGTTTCCTTTCCCCCTCTTCCATTTCATCATTGATTTTCTTACTTTCACTCAGTGAAGGTACTACTTCTTTAGTTGAAAAGGATTTGTTATAACATTATGTGAACATGATTTCTAATTCATATTTGCTTAGTGTATCATTTGAGGTTTCAAATCTCAGCTCCTTGATTACACACAAAGAACATGTTGATAGTTAAGTAGGGGGTATTGCACAGTATTGGGACCCCATTGGGGACCTAGGGCAAAATCATCCAAGTCAATAAAAGGGTAGACTGTATGCCAGAGGATAGAAGTCAAGCTTGCTGTTGGTGGTTAGGCAAACACTACATGTAAAAATAAATTGATTTGAACTCATGCTATAGCTGTAGGATTTGATCTGGTTTCATACGGATGAACTCATCATTATAAGCTGTCGCTGTTGGAAAAGAATTCCAAATCTGCAATGATTTTAACTTGAGAATCTGTTTTGATCTAATAGATGAAAACTTGAAAGCAAACATTCTGTTGTTTTCCCATCATTCCCCCTCAATAAGTGATGCTCTTATGTTTTAAGTCTGCCCTCATCTTTAAGGGCAAAAATTCCATATTCAGAGTATAATATATAAAACAATGGATTAAAGGTCAAAGGACTTGGGGTCAAATACTGGTTCTTCTACTATTTAGCTGTATCAGTTGAAGAAAGCCACTCCAGTTTTCTGGGCATCCCTGTCTGCATCTATAAGATGAAGGGGGTAGAAATAGGTGCTCTCCAATACTAAATCTAATGATTCCATGAATAACAAAAGGGTACAAGATGAGAGGCTGCATAGTAGAGTGGAGAGAATGCTGAATTTTGAACCAGAGGACCCAAGTTAAAATACTGTTTTTACCACTTATTATCACGGCGATCTTGGACAAGTCACTTCAACTCTCTATGCCTCAGTTTCCTCATCTGTTAGTGAGCTGGACTCAGTGACCTTTGAGGTATGTTCTTGCTATAATCTGTGATCTTGTGACTATTTTCAGCATAGTTGTTATTTGGTTCTTTCAGTCACGTCCAACTTTTTGAAACCCCATTTAGGTTTTGTTGGCAGAAATACTAGGATAGTCTGACATTTCCTTCTCCAGCTTATTTTACAGATGAAGAAACTGAGGCAAATAGGGTTAAGTGGCTTGCCCTGGATCACACAGCTGGTGTCTGAGGCCAGATTTGAACTTAGAAAGATGCGTTTTCCTGATTTCACACCTGGCACTCTATCCACTGTGCCACCTAGCTACCCCCTAGGCATAACCATAAGAGCAAATGCTCCTTTAATCTCAACCCTTTAGCATAAATCAAAGTCATCCTTAAGCAAACCCACCAGGGTCAGAATGTCAGATCACAAGAAGAAATCACAAGAGGAGAACTTATAGATTTTTTTTACTGTCTTTGTTTTTCCATCAAGCTTTGAGATTATTCTGGAAGTGTGTGTTTAAGAGAGAGGGAGACAGCAATGACGAAAGGCATGGAACATAAGTAGTCCTAAAAGTAAGATCCCTACATAGTTTGTGACATATAGAGAAGCTACCAACATTACTAGTTTCAATACTCTTTCCTCCAGGAATTGAGAAAAACCATGAAGAGGGCATTGGATCATAATGACAACAATCAGTCTGAAGACTGAGCAGGTAAAGACTTTGAGGTCCAAGGTCATTACTAGCTCTAAAATGCAAAGATTCTATTATCTGCCTGCAAATCCTAATCTCCCCTTTCTGGATTCCGGCTATGATGATCTTTTATTCTCATAGCAGAATGATGTGCTAAAAAAACAAAATTATTTCATTTTTGGCTAAAATTTATACCAATCTGCACATCAACAGAGAAACACCAAGAAATCACTTACTAGACCTGCCTAAACGTTTCTGGGACAATTCCACCCTCCTAAGTATATTCATATTCCAATGACCAGACACATAAACTTATGTGGAAATGTGGGAGTGGGGTGAAAAAGAATGCACAGGAACCTGACTTTGCCATCTTCTAGTTGAGTATTCACAGACTGGAAAGAGAATAAAGGTCCACTTGAAATGACTTGAAGTTACCTCCCTGTTGCAGTGAGGATTGCTAATAGACACTCATGGTTCTGACATGGAGTGTCCTCTAAACCCCTGTTGGGATCTGAGGTTCTCAGGAGGGTTCTGACAGCTTCAGTCTCCTTAGGATAGATCCATAATTCTCATTTCCCTTGAGACAGTTTCACTATTAACTGATTGAAGGTCCAGAGTGGTTGTCAAAAGTGTAGCATAGTGAAATAAGCACTGAGCAAGAGTTTAGAAGGTCGGAGTTTTGTAAGCTTAGTCTCCCAGGCCTTAGTTGCTTCTTCTGTAAAATGGAGACAATAATGCCAATTATATTAATTTTAATAATTAATTAATTTTGGCACTCAGATAATGGAGATGAAATTCTCTTGCAAATGATGAAGTGCCAGACATATATAATGCGCTTTCTTCACTTGCTTAGCATTCAAAGGGCACATAGTTCATGTGCAGCCAACCTTTGACAAAGGTAAGCTGGGCTGTTTTTAAACTGACCCTAGGACACACCAGAGGCCATGTGAGTTACAAGCAGGAGGTGGTTAGTTCAATCAGTGCTATAAGCTGGCCATGAGCAGATTTTCTCAAGCTTAGATCTTACACTGGTTCACACTTAAGCTTAAACAAAAGACACTGGTATTCATTGCAATGCTCAGTCCATGGAGAGAAATTCCTAGGTACCTGTAAATGGACCAATTGAGAATAAGGATATATACCAGTTTAACAGATTCATTGGTGTTTAGTGACTATACTATTGCTATTGGACACTCATGGTTCTGACATAGAGCATCCTCTGAAATCCTGGTGGGATCTGAGCTTTTCATCAGAATCCTGACAGTTTCAGTCATCTCAGGGAAGACCGTAATCCTCAGTGTTCTAGAGTCTGTTTTACTGCTAACTAATTGAGGGTCCAGAGTAGTTGTGACAAAGTGTGGCATAGTGGAATGAACACTCTCATACGTTACAGTCTCATTAGACATCAATATGCTTCCTCAAAGGTCCAGCCAAACTGACTTCCTCACTATTGTTCACACACAATACTCCATTCTCCATCCCTGTGCCCTTGCACTGGCTGTCACTCAAGCCTAGAATGTTCTCACTTCTCAACGACCCCTCTTAAAATTCTAGTGTGCCTTTAAGTTGCAGCTCAAGCACCATCTTCTAATATATCACACCATTTTTATTTCTCCTCCCCTCAAAAAATGACAATATTCTTCTCTAACTACTAAACTTATATCTAACTACACTGATTCTATTTTGTATTTATTCTGTATTAACTTATACGTATGCACATCTCCCATAGTGGAATACAAACTTCTTGAGAGTAGAGATGCATATTTTTTTCCTTTGTACCTCAGTGCCTAACATAGTTCCTGGCACAGAAGTATTTATTAAATGCTTACTGATTGACCGATGAATTCATCAGTCACTTCAGCTGCTTTTTAATCTGTGTTTGGCTCTCTGTTTCTTCCTGTCTTCTGATCCATCAACTGCAGGAAGACACTAACTCTGACCATCCTACTTAAGAGCTATTCACAAAATTATACCATATCTGAGTTGGAAGGGACCTAAGGGGCCAACTAATCCAATGAAAATAATTCCGTTATCATCATTCTGAAATTGGTGAATGTAATGACTAATCTCAGAAATAAGAGGGCTAGATGATATGATCTGGAAGGTCCCTTTCTAGTTCTAAAATTTTACAATCATCTGTCCATTCATTGCAACTATATCCTACCAGTACCTTTACTGCAATGTGGGAGAACTGACAACAATCTATAGATAGATAGATAGATAGATAGATAGACAGAAAGATCTAGACATAAATTTATCTATCTATATGTATAGGCATACATATACATATATGTGCACACAGACACATGTAATATGTAAACATGTACATGCCTATCTATATACGTCTGCCCATATATACACCTATATATACATAAGTATATATGTGTATGTAAATATGCACAAATACATATATATCAACACATCTGCAAAATGAATGAAGTTCAGGGATATCATAATTTATGCTTGAGATTCCTTTCTTAATCTAGTATGTCTGGTCTCATTTAAGGTACACAGAGATTCTGAAATCCTTTAATGTTTCTCTCTAAAGAGAAGTAACCTAACTTATCTGTCCTATTAACAAATCTGCATTTCTTTGACAGAGCAAAAAAATTTGAAATTCCTTTAAGCTTGTTTTCATTGTTGAAGTGCAGTTGAAGATTGACGTTATTCATTTATTCCAGTTGTGTCCAACTCTTCATGATCCCATTTGGAGTTTTCTTGGCAAAGATACTAGAGTGGTTTTCCATTTCCTTCTCCAGCTTATTTTACAGATGAGGAAACTGAGACAAACAGGGTTAAGTGACTTGCTCAGTTAGTAAGTGTCTGAGGTCAGATTTGAACTTGGGAAGATGAGTCTTCCTCATTTCAGGCTGGGTGCTCTATCCACTACACCACCTAGCTGCCCCTGCAGTTAAGGGCAGAGAGTATAAAAAGGACCCTAGATTAGGAACTCAGAAGATAACTAGTCCAGCTTCCTCATTTTGGGCAAATCTAAAAAGCTTAGAATTAGGTTAAGTCTATGTTTTCCAAGTGTAATGGAATTGGAAAATCCTCTATGAGAAATGCTTGCTATATGGACGTCTTTATGATTACATTCTCTCTAAGGCCCCAGAGCGGGGATAAGTCTGTTGGGACTTGGTTCTTATGGAATACAAACCAGTATTTTCCAATCCTAATGTTTATGTACGCCTATACCTACCTGATCTCTCAGCTCCCTCCCCTCAGCACCAATCAGGTTACACTTAACTTATTCCCTAGCTAACTTGAGAAATTAGATTGATCCCCTTTTGCACATTAAAAGGCCCATAAGCAGTTGCCGTGTCGAATTAGTGCTGGTAGATTTCTCCAACTTGGAACATGTTAAAACGCACAGTTGGGTTAGAAGAATCAATTAGGGCCAGACAGGGTGTGTGGAAGTTAAACAATTTGCCTATCATAGGATTCTACACCATGGAAAAGGGGTCTGCATGTGTTTACATTTCAGTTCAGATTTAAAATCACTCAAGTGTATCGTTGGTATAATTCAATCCATGATTGGAGCAGAAACTACCCACAGAGAGTGAGATATTCTTGTAGGGAATAAACAGAAAGGGCTTGTATTTATAACTTTGTAATTTGCAATTAAGCAGAGTTTACCTCCTTCCCCTTCTCTCTAAGGCTAGGTCAACAATGGCTTTAAGTCAGGGAGAGAAGTAGCAATCACCTAATGAATACACACAGTAGCAACCAAGAAGAATCATTTAAGCTGTGTATTCTTTCCAAATTCATCAGAAATTCATATTGTCAGAGCTGGAAAGGACCTTGGAGAGCACCTTGTTTAAGCTTTTATTGGTACATTTCTTCTTCTGTAAAATTGGGAATTAATAGCACTTGCCCCCCCAGAGTCAGTGTGGGGATAAAATAAAGACAATGTTTTTAAAGCACTTTGAAAAACTTGTAGTATAGAAATGTAATGTATAAACTTAGGTTTATTAACATCATCATCATCACCATTAATACTATTACATTACAAATTTAAAAAAATGAAGGTGAGTGAGCAAGTGACTTACTTAGGAACATGCAGATAGTAGCAGAGTTGGGTCTCCAACCTAGGACTCCTGACTATAAGTCTAGTGCCTTTTCTGCTATATACCACCATTTACAACCCTCCATCATTCTTCAGAATCTATAATATCCTCTTTATCCTTTAATAGAAAGACAATTGGGTAGAAAGGATGATAAAGATAAAGAAAGAGGGAATGCCCTATAAAACAAGTCATTAAATGAGGAGGAGAGGGGGAGTTAGGGACATAGGTCTAGCCTTATAAATAGAATAGGCAGCTACTTATGTATTATAACTGACAGAAGCAAGTTGTCCTCTACCCAGACCTGTCAAAGTGCCTAGAATGTTGCCAATGGTGAATTCATTCATTTTCAGTTTAGGCATTATCTCCTGTTAAGAGGATAATACTCATGAGAACAGACACATTAAGCTTTCAAATTCTTGGAGTAGATTAATTTCATGCACTCTTTTCAAGCTGACAGGGTAGGGGAAGCACAGAGGAGACAGATCCAACTCCTAGGTCCTCCAGGGCAAGGGCAGGTAAGAAGTGTGAGAAGAGTTGGTGAGTGGGATGAAGGCATGGGAGTGCTGAGAAGAGGCTGAGGCATACCATGAAGGAACAAGGAATAGAAATGAAGTAGATTGGGTAAGGGGGTGACCAAGACAAAAAGGTCATTCAGTTTCTCTTAATCTTTCCAAAAGAGACACTAAAGCAGAGAGGTATGCTGGACAGAGCACCGGGCTAAGGACATAACCTGAATTCCTACCTAGGATAGACTGTTTACTAACTACATGACTGTGGACCAATCTCAGATCTGTTTCTTCATCTGATAAATTGAGAACCATACTCCTGGTGAAATAAGCAGGACAAGTTTGATATGAAGATTTTAAACAAAACCATCACTGAGGACATGTATGACCAAGAAAGGAGATTGACCTTATATATTGATAACAAGTAACACTTTCTACATGAAATCATTCCTTATTTCCCCAACCATCAGTGTTTTCCTCTCTCCCAATGACCCTATCTGCATTTTGCTTTTATTTTGTTTGTATTTGTCTCCACCTATAGAACATAAGCACCTTGATGGCCAGAATTGAATTGCATTTTTGTTGCTGTATCCCCAGTGACTACCATTGTACTTGACTTTTTAAAATGCTATTTGGTCACTTAAAAGGATTGCAGTTAGATATCCAAATATTGCATTAGAAAAATATCTATTTTTTCAAGGAAGATCTTTAAGCATATTACATAGATCCTTTATGGAACTCTCACTTGATCCTCCCATCCTATATCTCTTCTGCCCTTTGAGGCTAAACTGCTTGATAATGCCATCTACAATAGGTACCTCCATTTTTCTTCTCATTCTCCTCTTAGCTCCTTACAATCCAGCTTCTGACCTCATCATTCCACTTAGAAAGCTCCCTCCAAAATTGTCAGTGATCTCTTAATTGCCAAATGTAGTCATTTTTTCCTCAATTCTCATTCTTCTCCAACTGTCTGCAGCATTTTATACTGTTGATCGCTATCTTTGATACTTTCCTCTCTCTAGGTTTTTGAGATACCGCTCTCCTGGTCCTCCTCCTACCTATCAAACTGCTCTTCCTTGGTCTCCTTTGCTGAGTCCTCATTGAGGTCATGCCCATTAATTTGGGATTTCCCACAGACTTCTGTTATGGGTCCTCTCCTCTTCTCCCTCTATAATACTTTACTTGATGATCTCACCAGCTCTCATGGATTTAATTATAATTTATGCTTATGATTCTCAAATCTACTTTTTCTACCTCAATCTCTCTTCCAACCTCTAATCTTGCATCTCTAACTACCTTTCAGACAATTTGAAATAGATGTCCAGTAGACATCTTAAACTCAATATGTCCAAAATGGAATTCATTTATTTTCATAAATCCTGTTACTGTAGAGGGAAATAAAAATAAAATTGTTCCAGTCCCTCCATGTCAAAACCTAAATGGAATTCTTAACTCCTCACTATCTCTCACCCCTCACCCTTACCTATTGTCAAGGTTTATCCATTTCACCTTTGCAACAAATCTTGAATATGCCCCTTTCTCTCTTCTGACATTGCCACCAGTGTAGTCCAGGTCCTCATAATCACACCTGGACTTTTAAAATATCCTGTTAGTGGGTATGCCTGCCTCAAGTCTCTCCCCACTCCAACCTATGGAGGTTCAGTCACTAAGTGATTTTCCCTAAGGCACAGTTCTAAGTCAATAAATTTCAGGGGCTCCTTATCACCTCCAGGGTCAAACATAAAATCCTCTGTTTGGTGGCTAAAGTCCTTTATAACCTAGCCTCCTCCAATTTTCAGTCTTTTTTATCATATTCCCACTTGCCTACTCTTAAGTCTGGTGATACTGACCTCAATGTTCTAGAAACAGGATGCTCTCTCTCTCCCCTATGGGTATTTTCTCTGGCTGCCTCCCAAACCAACAATGCTGTTCTCTTCCTACTGGCTTCTTTGTCTTGCTTTAAGTCCCAGCTAAAATCCCGCCTTCTACAGGAAGCCTTACCTAACCTCTTTTAATTCCAGTCCATTCCCTCTGTGTATCATTTCCTATTTATATTGTATGTAGCTTGTTTGCTTGCTATTGTCTCCCACTAGATTGTGAACTTCTTGATAGCAGGGGATATTTTTCTTCTTCTATGTTTGTATCCCCAGCACTTAGTATAATACTTTGTCAGGTATTGTTGTTGTTCAGTCATTTGGTCATATCTGACTCTTTGTGACTTTGTGGACCATAGCAAACCAATACTTTCCATGGTGTTTTGTTGGCAAAGATTCTGGAGTGGTCTCTAATGGATTAAGACAAATAAGGTTAAAAGAAAAAAAAAACAGGGTTAAGTGACTTGCCCAGGGTCACAAAACTAGTAAGTTTCTGAGACCAAATTTGAATCCAGTTCTTCCTGACTCCAGACCCAGTGCTCTGTCCATAAGCCATCTAGCTGCCCCATAGCAGGCATTTAATAAACACTTACTGACTGACTACTTGTAAGCATTGAATAAGTGTCCACCCACCTTTTATTTTTCTTCTAAAAGCCTAGGCTTCTCTATATCTCTGAGGCTAGAAGGGCAGATGTTACTCTTGGGCTGATCCCACTACTGATAAGCAATAGAAACTTCAACTCCTTTTCCAACCCATGCTGGTTTACCTCTTCCTAGACCCCTAGTAGCCTTGCCTCTCCTGTGGTGTCACCATATTAATGCTGAACTTAGTTCAGACATCCAATTAGGATTTCCCAAGTCAGCTCCAAACTCCTAAACTCACTACCAAACCTAAATAAGATATTTACCAACTTCAGTGTCTCTAGTAACTGGGATTACAGGCATGAACCACCACACCTCGCTACTATAACTTTTGAATATGTTAAACTAATAACAGCAACAGAAAATATATCCTGTATTCTACCTGAGAAGTCCACAAACATTTTTGTGCTATGGATTGCTTCAGCCACCTGGTAAAGATTCTTAACCATTTCTCAGAACAATGCTTTTAAATAATTGAAGGAAATGATCAATTTCAATTAGAGGTAAAGGAAAATAAAGATAAAGGTGTATTTTCTCAACATAAAAGTTCACAGAATCCCTGAAACCTATTCATTTACATACATGGACCCCCAGGTTATGAAACCCTCCACTAGACCAACTGACTTGAATTGGGTGTAGTGGAATTTCAAAGATTAGAATTCTCCAAAGAAAGCACCTCTATGTGTTGATCCTTGAGATTTAAAATAGGGGTCATCTTTAAATGGGCCACAAGCAAAGATAAATTGGTCTCCTTGCTGTATGGCAGAGACAGTGGCACTGCCACCCCCCCCCCACTCCCATGCACACACACCCCTCTCACCCACACAAGGGTTTATTTCCTGATATGATAGCAGTATCAGAATAAAAAAGCTTCCTCCTCAAGTGTTGGAGGGTAGCCTTTATTAAAGAGGCAGGAAAACCTCACAGAGCATGCCCTAGGGCTTACCTTAGCTTATGGTCCCTCTTTTCACCTGGGGCATTTTTTTTCTTTTTCAGGGGAATGGAATGCAAGGATGCACATCCTGACTGATTCCAATTGCCTTGACTGTGCAGAGGAAGAGAATCAATTTCTAAGTTAACTGGGTCCCAAACCATATACAGCTGTATAGATTAAATTCACCACCCTGAAATAAATTCTACAATGATTAGGAAACCTGTGCAGACTACAGAGCACAAAGAAAGACTCTCCTCACCCTGAAGCTGCTAAGTTATCTTCTAGGGTAGGATCAGCGTCCTGCAGAAATGATTTATTAGGACAGATCAGTGTTAGGGGATTCAGAAGGGGCTTTAGTAACCATCTAATCCAGCAATTCTCAAAATGTTGGTCCCAAGACCCCTTTACACTGTTAAAAAGAGACTCCCCTCCTCCAAGAGCTCTTGTTGATGTAGATTATATCTATTTATATTTGCCATGTTAAAAATTGAAACATCTGAATATTGTTATGAAAATAGTTTTAACCTCAGAGACCTCTAGGGGTCCCTGGACCACACTTCAAGAGCCATTTATCTAATTCAATCTCCTCATTTTATATAGAAATTGGGGCTTGGGGTGGGGAGATGAAGGTCTAGATCTAGGTAAATTGGGAGTATAGCCCTTTAGAACAAAGCTATCTATTGGCACAGGCCTTCTTTCTGGGTTTCCTACAGTTTTCCCCAAAGTTTTTCTTGAAACTTTGAAATATACTTGAAACTTGAAATATGCTTCTGGTATATTTACCAGAAGGCAACAAACATTCCTCAAACTCAAGGCAGAAGAGGCCACATAAGTTTCAAATTTTGAGTCAGATAAATGACTCAAGACCCGATTTCAGTCCTTCTTGTCTTTTCCACTGACTCTTTCCTAAGAGGAATAGCAAATGACAAGACTTAAAATAATATTCTTATGTCTTTTTAGTAGGGGCAAAATATAATAACCTTATTAAATTACCTTACCCATTGAAATGGGTAATGGAACAGGCATGTTCCCAGAAGGCCTTACTTGAGAGAAGATCCATAGCCAAATCTATTTTATTCATTTCCGTAGGTAGTTTTGACAAGAATAAACTATTGGCATTTAAAGCCCTAAGATGGAAACAAATTATTTGGCTAGAAGAGTGTAGTTAGAAGGAAAGTTAAGTTTAAGTTTCAGCATAAGCATTTGGGTACACAGTATAGCTCACTAAGGATAAGTTAAAATTAGCAATTTTGGCTGGCCAGTTCCAAGAACTTTTATACCCATACTTTTGTTCAGGAGACTGGTTTTTACCATCTCAACCAAACATGGTGAGCTTGAGAAAGTGTGTTCTCTTTGGTAGTTATTACCTGGTAAAATTTTTTCTGTTTAATATTTAAGTGATTATGACATAGAGGGTACTCAATATATACTTTATAAATGAATTAATGAAGTGAAACTATAATATCCTACTTTCCAGAATACTGTCATTAAGAAAAGGGTGGGGGGAGGCTAGGTGGTACAATGAATAGAGCACTGGCCCTGGAGTCAGGAGGACCTGAGTTCAAATCTGGCCTCAGACACTTAACACTTACTAGCCGTGTGACCTTGGGAAAGTCACTTAGCCCCAATTGCCCTGCCTTTCCCCCTCCAAAAAAAAAGATGGCATATTTATTGACTCAGTGTTGTTGTTTGTCCTTCATTCTCAAAAAGGACCAGTGACATCATGAGGGTGAAATGTCTGCAGGGATAGAGTGCTGTCTATGGGGAAGGATACAGGTACAGAGGAAAGGGATAATATTTTGTTTTAAAAAATTGACACACAATCCCTAAGCATAGTTATTTGACTTCAAAAACTAGTCAACTTTAGCTAAATCCTGACATTTACTTAGTTCTTACCTTTAGGGGAAAAATGCCTATTCTTACTTTAGTTAGATAGAAAGTTGATATTAAAATATTATATTACTAAATTGGGGGCATTTTAGTGAAATGTTAATGATAGTTTGTGAAGAGACTTAGCCTATGCACTGGCACATATTGCTCTTCTTGCTCCTGGGAAAGGCACAAGAGTTACTGGACAAGGAAGGAGAGATGGAATAAGCATTTATTAAGCTCCTACTATGAGTCAGACACTATGCTATGTGGTTTACAAATACCATCTCTTCTGAACTTCATGATGATTTGGGAGGGAGGGTGCTCTTGTTTTACAATGCTATTGCTTTGTAGTTTTGCCATTGAGGAAACTGAGGCAGTCAGAGGTTAGGCAACTTACCCAGGGTCACACAGCTAGTAAGTGTATGAGGCTGCATTTGAACTCAGGTCTTTCTGACTCCAGTGCACCCAGCACCCAGAGTTTGTTGTGAGTAGTTGCTTTTTGATCTGCAAAGTCATATTTATGAGAATATTTTAAACTACCTAGAGCATTTGAACTAAGCCAGCAAATATTTATTAGATGCCTGCTATATGCTAAGTACTATGTTCATTCCTGGGAGATAACAAAGTTCAATTCAACAAATTGATGGCCTTTTAAATAAAGAGCTAGAATCAGAGCAAGGAAGACCTGGTTTCACATTCTCCCTCCCTCCCAGCCATGGATTGGCCATGTGACTGTAGTAAGTCACACAAATTCTTGAACAATTGGCTCTCCAAATAGGAGCCAGCCTGCAAAGGTAAAGGGAGCTTCCTCCCTGGTAGGATGCTGTACCGATGAAATAACAGGTCTAATTTAAAAAATGTGGCACTGCACTCTAAGCTCTAGAGATGCAATGCCAAAAAAAACCAAAACAGAGCTGTGAAATTGGCTCATTGAACTTCAAGTCTAGGTAGAGCATATAAGTGTATGCCTCTCCCAAAGTCCTACTACAAGGCCTCATTTGGGTCCCTGGAGTCTAAAACAAATAATTTTTCTCATGGATGATGATGGAGCTGTCCATTTAGGCTATAACAGTACCTTTCAATACCAATGTGCTACCTGAGAAATGGTGCCAAAGAAAACAATAATAGGGGCAGCTAAGTGGCACAGTGAATAGAGCACAGGCCCTGGAATCAGGAGTACCTGAGTTCAAATCTGACCTCAGACACTTGACACACTTACTAGCTGTGTGACCTTGGGCAAGTCATTTAACCCCCTCCCCCCCAAAAGAAAACAATAATGGTCAAGGCAGATGGACTAGACAAATTGCATGTATATAGACATAGTCATACATAGATCCTTTCTAGAGCCAACACAGTGACCCCAGAAATCAATACTTAAAATACCTGAAAGATAGGAAGATATAGAATTTTTTTTTTTTTGCTTTTTTTTTGGAGTGGGGAAGGCAGGGCAATGCTCTATTCACTACACCACCTAGCTGCCCCAATATAGAACAGTTCTGAAAGGCCATTAGGAAGATATCAATAATTATTAATGAATAACAGTAACCTATACATGAATCATTAAAAAAAATTACAATTATATACAGCAGTAAACTTGGAGTCACAAAGACCTGAGTTCAAATCCTACCTAAGATACTTATGACCCCAGTTGTAAATCAGTGACCCTAGGCAAGTCATTTATCCTGGAAGTACTTTCATTTCTTCATCTGCAAAATGAATACATGGGACTCATGATTCTATGACATGTAGTAAGCTCTATATAAATGTCAGATCTAATCATAATAGCCATTATAATTATTATGAAGGGACTTCAGAGACAATCTTCTCCAAACTCTACATAGTTTCAAAATATACATATAAATTATACATAGATTTAAAATAATACCCTTAATGATATCCCAGGCAAGTCATCATCCAAGCTTTTCTTGAAGTTCTTTTATCCATTCTCATGAGTAATATTAAATGCAGCTCCATATAATGGAAAGGGTGCCTAGCCTAGACTCTACCTGACATTATGCTATTGAAACTGCTTGTAACACAGCATAGTGATTAAAAGGCAGATTTTGTTCAAGGTTTCTGAATTATGCATAATGACAGTGTAGATCCTAATGCAGGCAGTGTAGATACAGCCTTGGTAACAAATAGAATGCAGGAGCAGTCAAGACCAAGACCAAATGGGGAACAATTATCTCCAACCACGACAATCTATAATTATGATGTAGAGCAAAACGTATCCATGGATGATTACAGTATTGGAGTCCATTTGGGTCTTTCTTTTATTGTAAAAGACCCTCATAGATAATGTAGAAGGAAATGGTAGGTCATCTAGCCTCTGACAGCATTTTATCCAGTTGAGCAGTAAATGTTTCCACCACTTCCTGAGAGAAGCAATTCCACAATGTAATGGATATTGCCAGGAATCTGCTTTTCCCTCCGATGGTCAGCTGATATTTTCCTTATTTCAGCTTTATCCCATTACTCTACAAAATTTCATTTCCTAGCATCACCCATCTTCGCAGACAGACACACCTATTTCATTCTTGGTGCTCTAGTAATGAAAAAGACAGCAAGTACAAATCAAGAAACAACAACAATAATCACATAGGTTCAGGGGGTTTAGAGAGGGGAGGATTTCAAAGCTTTTTACATAGGTTATCTATTTGGGGCCTTACTACAACCCTGGGCTGGAAACTGAACAGATATTAGCCCCCATTAAACAGATAATGACAATGCTCCTATTTAAATAGAGCATTCTTCATATTAAACAGTCCCAGAATCTTTGGGCCCAGTTTTTCTCTTCCCAAAATGTTTTCTGTGCCTCAGACATGTTAGCTTTTCTTTCTTAAACTTTCCTATACCTGTCTTTCCCCATATCTGGAATCATCTATGCCTATAATCTTTTAGTGTCCTAGATATTCCCTCCCTATCTTGGGGAGTTAGTAGGGAGAGGAAGAAATAAATCAGACCTGCCTAGGGGTGAATCTGGTCTTTCACTATAAAACTCCTGAGCTGTCCAGTCCTCTAGGAACATCACTGTATCCAACATGCAGTGAAGGTGAAGGAAAAAAAATGAGTCCCAGCCAAGTTCAAAGAGCAGTTTCTTGAAAGAGAATGGTCTCAATGCCTGAAGGCTCTCTGGTAAGAGCCCCCATCGCATAGGTTTTTCTCTTCTTTTCTGGGGTTTGTTTAATGGTGGGAGGGGTGGGGAGAGGAGCCTGTTGTCCTAGTTTAAATGTGTTAGGACTAGCCCCAGTGTGGGAGTGCAAAGGCTGCCCTTTTCTTATTCCTGTACTTCCTCTTCTGTGAATTCTTTTGTACATTCAGTGATCGATAAAAATAGATACAAAGAGAGATTCAAAGGGATCTGGATAATCTGGATAATCATTCATAAGTACCTACTATGTTCCAAGCCCTGTGCTAAGAGCTTTACAAATATTATCTCCTTTGATCTTTACAATAACCTAAGGAGGTAGGTGCTATCATGATCCCTATTTAACAGTTAAGGAAACTGAAGCAAACAGAATTTAAGTGACTTATACAGGGTCATCCCACTAGTAAGACATTGAGACCAAATTTGAACTTAGGTCTTCTTGACTCCAGGCTCAGTGCCCTATCCACTGTGCCAACTGAATGCCTGCTAAATCCATGGATTTAGAGTATATATAATAATGATATAAATAATATAAATCCATCATTTACTACTTCTTTGACATTGTGCTAAGTCTTTATCCTCAAGAAGCAATTCTACTGGACTAGGAAAATGAATAAAAAGGGGCTGGAAGATGGGGTGGGATGCTGGGTGTGGTATAGATCAGACCCAGAAGTGAAATCAAGGCGGGCCTAAGCAAGATAAACAAAAGCTGCCCTGTCAGAACAGTTGGCCCCAGTGGGGGAGTCCAAGCTACCTGTGGGGAGGAGGTAGACAAAATGGTCTGAATAGAGGGGATGTGACACGGAATGATCCAGAGAGTTCAGCCACCATGTGGCCTTCTCTTAAGTACACCAAATAAAAGATCTTCTTTCTCTAGCTTCTCACAATGAGGTATGATTTGGTGGATACAGCCAAGTTACTTTACCTTTCCAATGATCAAATAACTCATAAGACTCTAACTGTCAGAACAGCTGCAGACCTTCCACCTTGGCAATGCCAGGATGACAGAAGACTTTCTTCAGGACAGTTCTTCTTTATAATAATAATAATGATAATGATAATAATAATAATAAAAATTAAAAACCAGTCTGATTCTAAATCCAAATTTCTACATTGAAAGCTCCGAATCTTCTGCAAAGTCTTAGAGATAGACCCTGACACCTCACAACTGCTCATTCAGTCAATAAGCATTTATCGAAAGTGTCTTCTGTGGGCCAGCTGAGCACCAGGAGTGTACTGTGATAATACAGTATGTACTAGAATCCCCATTTTACGAATGAGAACAGTGATACTAAGAGGGGCAACATGTCTTACCCATGAGAGGGAATTAATAAGGGTTGGAGTCCGAATTCCTAGATAGGCTACCTTAGCTCACATCTTTGCCCTACACAAAGGAAGAAAGTCAGATATCAGTTAAATGACTTGGTGAAGCCCAAGTTATTGCCTATAGCAGGTACATAAATGATAGCTGAAGTGTACAATTCACTTATACAGTAAGCAGCAGAGCCAGGGCTCTTACCCAATCAGGACAATATTCAAAGATTTCTCATTCAATATTTATTTTGTTCATCCTCCAGGGTACACTTGGCAATGTGCTTTTCTTATTCACTTGGACTTCTGCATTATTGACTATCTGTTGTACAGGATTTCTTCTCCAAAAGGGAGAGAAGAGTCAATCTCTTTGGTCATTTAAGGATCTTGTTATTGTCCTTTCATTCATTCATGAACATTTATTACATGATGGCGGGAGTTGTTAATTTTAGGTAGGACTCAACCCTTTCCCTTATATAGCTAACAACGGAAAGGGAAGAAGACACATAGACCACCATGATGCACTTTCTATCATGATGAGTGTTTTAGACATACAGACCATGAGAGAGGGCAAAGTAAAGAAGAGACCAGGGAAGGTTTGGTGTAAGACGTGATAACAAAAGTGGGAAAAGACGAGGGAAGACATTCATTTCAGGCATCTGAGACAACATGAGCAAAGGCATACAGGCAGGAGATGGTGAGAGTTGTAGTCTCAGGTGAGGGAGTAGGGAAGTCTTGGTGGCTCAGTGAATGAATGTGAGGGGGAGGCTTTCAGTATGAAGTAAGATTGGAAAGGTAAAATGGTGCCAAGATATGATGAGCCTTGAAGGGCAGGATAGATTTGCAGTTCATTAATTTCAGTTGTGTCTGACTCTTCATAACCCCATTTGCGGTTTACTTGGCAACAATACTAGAGAGGATTTCCATTTCTTTCTCCAGCTTATTTTACAGATGAGAAAACTGAGGCAAACAGGGTTAAATGATTTGTCCAGGTTCACACAACTATTAAGTGTCTAAGGTTGGATTTGAACTCAGAAAGAGGAGTCTTGCTGGCTCCAGTCTCTATTCATTGTGTCATCTGGTGTGATTTTGATTCAGCAGGCAAAAGGGAGTCCCTGAAGATTTTTGAGTATGAGTTACAGACCAAATATGGGCAATAGGAAAATTATTCTGATAGCAGTATGAATTAACAATTAACTTTCATACCTGTTTGCCCATGTGAATAGAGAAAAGGCATGAGAGAAAAGTTAAAATTGTGGATAATCAAAAAGTCATTTTGATCTGGCTTTGGAAGGTACACTTACTTTTTTCCTCAATGGATTTAGGTTTTTAATTCTGTTTGACTAATATGTAAATTGTTTTGCATTTCTTAACCATGAGCTGAAGGTAGGAGATGACAGAAAAAAACAAAACAAAAAAAAACATGCCTATTGAAAGCAACCAGGTTTAAATGGTTTCTGTAGGTAAATTCCTTCACACAAAAAGGAGGCTGGTCCAAATCCTTTCTATTGCTGGGAATTCTTGAGGGTGGTATGCAGAGAGGCACAAAATGGGTGGGATAGATAAAATGATTGTCAAGGTCATGTCCAGCTTCCTAATTTAATGAATGAAGAAGTGGCCTTTCTCACAAGAGGACAGTGAGATGAGTTCTTTATTTGCCATTTGACATCTTGACAGGTGGAGTACCTTAACTGTTGTTGTCAGCAGTAGGGAAGAGAGCATTGCTAATTAAAGTGATAGCATTTCCCTGTAGCCTCAGACAATGAGACAATAGTGCGAAGCTGAGAAAGAGGACAGATCTGCCTAGGGACAGCAGGTTAGTTAGTATGGCAACCTGGTCAGGAAAAAGACTAGGAACTGTTGTCAGGGATGAAATCAAATAGTCTTTGTTTTGGGGTTGGGGTGGATGATGAAAAGTTAAATACCTTACCAGCCAAGGTTCAGCAAAAGGAGATTGTCCAACAAATTCAATTGATTTCTTTGTGGAAGTTGCTGAAAACAAAGGGAGTGAATCTGCTCCGATTCTCTTATGTTTTAATTTGGATTGGGAGAAGAGAGTGAGAGATCTAGAATGAAAGTGGTGGGGAAAGAAGGAGTAGAGAGGGGAAGAGGGGGAAGAAGGGGATAGAAAAAGAGAAGAATGGAGAGACAGACAGAGACAGGGAGAGGGAGACAGACAGAGAAATAGAGAGACAGAGAGAGGATGTCATTAATTTAGGCAGAAAGACTCCCTTTCACCTCATTTTTGCATTCCAGATACAAGGAGTCAGGACTCCAGGATTCTCTGCCTGGCTCCTGGCCCTGAATTTCTCAGAACACTTGGTCCACCTGCTTGGATAGTATAATAATGCATGCAATACCTCAGCTATGTGTCATGATGCTTGATTCAATAATGTTAGTAAAGCATTTCAAGCTCTTTAGATGAAAAGTCTTATAAAAGTGCAAAATAGTCTTATTATGTAGGTTAATGACCTCACTGTTCACAGGCAGAGTGAAGAGGGTCATGGAAAATGGCACTGAATCTGCATGCAGAGAAGGGACAAAGGACTTCTCTGGGGGCTCCATGTTCAGGCCAATTCTATTTATTAATAATAAGCATGGTAATACTTTGTACTCACAGAGTGCCTTTCACTCAAGAATATCAAAGTACTTTGCTAACATTAACTTATTAAATCTTCCCACCTCTGTGGGAGGGAGCTAGGTGTTAAATGTCATTATCCCCAATTTCACAAATGGAGAAACTGAGGCACCAAGAGGTCAAATGACTTTTCTCAATTTCACTCAATCTGGCAATAAAGCTATGAACAGATGGAGAGGAAGGGAGTTTCTGGCTTCCACACATTTCTTTTAACAATGAAATCATGCCCTTTGATTTCTAAGAACTCTTTTAATCTTCCTGATTAGAGCAAGTGTATTATATGCAGAGCAAGTTGGGAATAGAAGATTTAGGGAGAGAGAAAAAATATTAGATGCATAATCAGAGAACTTGGATCTTATGCCAGGTTAAGTCATGATCTGGTAGCCTTTTGAATCTTAGTTAATCTTTATATACCTCAGTTTCCTTATCTTTTAAATCAGAATAAAATGATACCTCATGTTGATATATTGTATTTTAAGGTTTGCAGAACACTTTATTAAAGAAACCCTGTGAGGTCGATCCCAGTAATCCCATTATACACATTTTACAGATAGGAAAACTGAGGCACAGAACAATGATTTGTCCATTTCTACATAACTATAATCCTTGCCCACTCCTTTATAGGAATATAGTATAGACAACTGAGATGAAAGAGTATAAATATGGTGCCATTGCTCAAAAGGAAGTCAAAGATGTAAAAGACGCACCGAATTTGTGGAAATGAATTATTTTCTTGTTCCAAAGTCACCATCTACTCCTTTATTCACCTCTCTCCAGTTCCTTCAATATCCTTCTTTTTTCTCTCAGCCATCTTTTCTGCTTTAAAACCTTCACAAGTCTCCACCATCTCCAAAAAGCCATCCTTTGACCCAGATGCCTCCCCTATTTTTCTCACTATGGCAGCATTTCTCATTTTCCACATTTTAAATCAATAGCCTATACCCTTTTTACTACCTTCATTTCCTCACTTCCCATTCTTTCTTTAATCCCTTGCACTTTGGATTCTGGTCCCAGGACTCTGCTGAGACTACTCTCTAGAAGGTCAATGAATTCTATAAAATCCTACAGTTATTTTTCATCCTTCACTGTGCTTGATCACCTTCTTTGCTCTAGGTGCTACTGTTGACAACACTCTCAATATGCAATCATTCTCTTCCCTTGCTTCTTATTTATAAAGGAGATGGTAGCTATATAGCTCTCCTTATAAACCTATAGCCCACATTAATTACAAAACTGTGTTTTTTTTTTTCTACTGGGGCAAATATGTAGGAGTAGGGCTACACTTCCAGGCTGGACCAATATGTAGCCAGATAAGGCAAGTGTAGAAATGGAACTGGATTTGAATAATGACCTCACAAGTTGATGTTGATGAAGTATATTAGGACCAATATCTGCCAGAGTCATAAGTACATAGATTAGGTTAGGTTTTGTTGTTGGTAGTGCTTGTTTTGTTTTCCTTATAATAGGCCAAAAAGGAAAAGAAAAGGGGGGATCTGTTTCTGATTGGTCCAAGAGTATAATAGTAATGTAATTTGATGCCTTTGTATTGGCAAAGGTAACAGGTACTTAGCACTTGGTAATTAATCAAGCCTCTGTAAAAAGAAACAGAAGGTATGAACTCCTGTTGCTGATGTAACAGGAAGGGCCTGAAAAGGGAGGAACAATACTGTATATAAGGAAAAGCCCCAGAAAGGGAGAGGGAGATTTTCTTGGAGCAGACCCAGTGGAGGCTGAAGAGAAAAGCCCCTCCCAGATCTGAGAGAATGATTTTGATTTTGAAAACCTGGATGGAGTGATTTTGATTTTGGGAACCAGCTAAAACTTCTGATGAGACAGAGGGCCAGCCGGAGCTGCTGAGGCTGTTCAGGATTTCCAAGGGCCAGCTGGAGTTGCTGAGGCTGCTGAGGATTTCCCAGGACCAGCCAGAGCTGCCAAAGACTGAGGAAGCATGATTGTGATGCTGGTTCTTTGACTGCACTTGTTTGTGGCTTTGTTAAGCCTTGACTTCCTGGGAACAGAGACTGGAAGGATTTGAGATGGACTGGACACTGTGAGCTCCAATGTGAAGCAGGAACTGCACAGATAGCTGGACAAGGACTTGGGAGCTGTCTGCCTTTGAACCCAGGTGACAGTTTGGTGAATGCAGGTAGGATCTGGGACCATGGAAGGGGATTCAGAGAATCCAAGAGACTACCCCACTTCAAGCTGCAAGAAGACTTTACTTGGATACTGTATTGGATACAATTAGTTGAATACAATTGAGAAATTGTAAATTTACTAGTGACCTAGGGGTGGAAGGTCTGTGTAGTTTCTAATATTGAATAGTGAATAATAAAGGATGATTGATTGACTAAATGATTATACTTAGTGATTGATGACTGAATAAGTAATTGATCTATAACTTAGTATGCCCCATGAGTGGAAAACTTTGACAATTGTTCTTTGGGATTGAATTAAGGATTTTGTGAATGTTTAGTTACTAAATGATTTTTCTTTGTTCAAAACTTTGTGACCACTGTAGTGGAAACTAAACTATGTGGCCATTTTCTGTGATAAGTTGTTGCAAATGCTATATTTTGATTTTCTGTGATAAATTATAACATTGTGAATGTTGTACTTTGATTTACAGTGAATGTTTTGCTTTGATTTGTTATGGAATAAATAGAGTGTTCACTACACGGTGTAATCAGAACCTTAAAAGCTGTTCACAGTAGCATTCTTCTGGAAAGCTGCTCGTGCATGGCATTACAAGGAACCAAGGCTCAAATTATTACTATAACTTCCTGGTCATCTGAGGACAAGAAAAGAGACCAGCCCAAGAAGAGTCAGTGCTCTTTAGACTTGGTAGATGTCTCATAGTCACTTGAGTCACCCTACTGTGCTCTGGTGATCAGATGAATTTCTGTAGGCAAAAGGAGGAAGGGTTTCATCTATCTGAGTATATATCCCTGTTAAGTACTTTCCATGCCATGGCTAAGTAAACCTCCCTTTGTTAACTGTTAAAAGGTCTAGGAGTTTCATTTCTTTACAATCTTGAATCTGAACAACCCAAGTGGGCTGAGTCAGGGCTGGTCTATGACACACAGGATCTCATACACATCTTTGAAAGCGAAAGAGAGGGGCCTAGAGGACGATACTATTGGTTAGGTCTATGCCTGTCATTTTCCTTCTGTTGCTATTAGATTTGTGGCTTTCAGGTAGCGCCACATGGTCATCAATCTCTGATCTGGTGTGTGAACTTCTCCATGTTCCAGTACTGGTATTTGAGGGACAGACAAATACCCAAGAAACTTCTAGAAGTGAGAGCAGAACTCCCTCTTATTTTATTGACCATTAAAATCACCAAAGCTGCCACAGTACTCTTAAAACTCTGGCTAGATAATCAGATATGAAGGACAACTGTGGGATGATGGTAGCATGTTAAGACCTAAAAGAGACCAGATCCCATACATATATTGTAGTCAAGATCTAAAATTAAAGCAGAGAGAAGAAAAAGAAAACAAAGATAAACAGGTATAACCATCTCCACCTAATTTCCTAATTTAGAATTCTATCTCTCTCTCTCTCTCTCTCTCTCTCTCTCTCTCTCTCTCTCTCTCTCTCACACACACACACACACACACACACACACACACACACACACACACATAGTAAAATCTGGAGAAACTGATTGGAGAAAAACCAAGACAGGCAGAAAAAAATTACACAGGTAGTCCAGATCCATGGCAAGAGACAATGCTAGACCAATGCTCAATGCAGAACCAAAACATCAGCACCTGAGTCACAACATAGGACAGGACTATATTAGTATCCAAGTAGTGCAATAACCAGGTGCATCCACCTGACTCACACCAAGAGATGGTATCAGACCAATATTCAGGTAGCCATGCACTTGAAACATAGTAGGAGACAGAACCAGACCAGTGGCCAGACAGTGTAGAACCAAGCAGACCAGGCCTGGCAGCAGGAGACAAGACCAGACGCCTGAGCATCCTAGTACAGGGCTGCCTCCATCTAAGCTACAGCAAGATCCGCAGCAAAAGAAAGATTTGTGATACCAAGACAGCATCCAGAAAAAAGCACTTGGAATCTGACAGGGGACTTATTACTGCCAAAATCAACAAAATGTGACCTCTCAGACTCATAGCAGAATTTAGAATCAGTAATGGGTTCAGGACTATGTGAGGTAGAGAAAGGGTAAAGGCTATCATTTAAGTCAAGCTACTAGAAGATTGAGCCCAAACTGAGGAATTGTTATAGAAAGCATGATCTAGTCTTAGCTACCATATCTAGGACCAAGCAAGGTTTACCCACACCATCCAAGAGTATGAAAGGGTATTTAGTCTAACCCGAGGACAAAATCCCAATCCAGAAACTTAGGATGAGAAAGAACAAATGGAAAAAATGCTGAACACATTGAAGAAATACTATGAACTGAGAAAAGATCAAATGGTAAACACAGAAGAAGAAAGTAACTTCACAAAAATGTCTAAGTAGAGCCTCAAATAAAAGGATATTCTATTCACAAGGACTACAGGAGTAGTAGAAGTAAGGCAAGAGATGCAAGATGCAATATTCAATAAATGGCAGCTAGGGAGGAAATAACAGGGTGAATCAACAGTTCAGAAGTGTTGTGTTGTTCTGTTTTGATGTGCTTAGGAGAAGAAACTAGGGGGGAAAGGGAAATATATTAGGAAGGAAAGAAAGAGAAGGTGGAAGGAATTTACTATCTTAAATGATATCAGTGCATGATATTAAGCATTTACAAAAATGGAAGTAAATATGGGAGAGAAAGGATGGTAGCAATACTTTAACAAAGAATTGAGCTCCCTGAAAATGAAAACCAGTAAAATAGAAAGTAATAACTATTAAAAATGAGAAATATTAAAACAATCATTATATTTTTAAAATGTATGTTATATGCCATCAAGAACAGCTGACATGGAAATAAAGTCAAGGAGGGATAATATCCATGAACAAAAGAAAAATTCTGGATATTATATTCCAAGAAACCAGGAAACCAAGATGGTGGAGTTAATTGAGCATTTCTGCTGAGTTCCCTCATCCCAACACTCTAAATAACTCTTAAAAAACACATCAAATCAAGTTTTGAGTGTGAATAAAAACCAAGTCTCACAGGACTCATGTTTCCAGCTGAGAACAACTTAGAATGATGGAAAGAGAAGGCAGTTGACATTGGGGTAGGGGATGTCTGGGGGTATAGTGGGGTAGAAGCATCAGCAGCTGTGGGACCTGGAGGCAATGGCAGTAGCAGTGGCAATAGCAGCACCAGGAACACCCAGTACCTGAGGACAGTAAGGAAATACTACAGGGAACTTCTGTGCTAGCACTGGATGCACCACTTGGCAACTCTATCACTCACTACTCAGTTTTGGGTCATAGTTCCAGGATGGAGAGGAGTGGCCATAGCAAGGGAACAGAACCCATACCTGGGTAAGGAACAGAGCACACAGAAGGAAGATAATGACTACAACTTTCCCCAGATCACACCAACATAGAAGCAGCAAAAGCCTACAGATTCATGGATCTAACCATAGAAGCTCAGTCTAGTCATTCTTATTCCCAGAGGTGGGCAGAGCACAATTTAAATATAAAGTCCAAAGTCAAGAAATTAGACTAAAAAAATGAAGAGTGGATAGAGGGCCAAGCCTGGAGTCAGGAAGATCTGAATTCAAATCTACCCTAGGACCTTTTCTAGCTGTGTGACCCTGATTAAGTCACTTAACCCTGTCTGACTCAGTGTTCTTATATGCAAAATGAGATGGAGAAGTAAATGGCAAACCACTACAATATTTTTGCCAAGAAAATTCCCAAAGGAGTCAGGAAGACTCAGACACAACTGAAAAACAACTAACAAACAACAAAAATGATGACAGAATCTTAAGACATAAACTATGAAGAAGAAAAAATACTTAATACATCCACAAGCAAAGTCTCAAAGAAAAATGCAAATTGAACACAAACCTAACAAGAATTACTAGAAGAGCTAAAGAAAGAGATAAAAAAGAGAAAGAAAAGCAATAGTTTTAAAAATCACACAAGAATGTTAAAGGAAAAAAACTGTGAAAAAAGGAGAGTAAAATAAAATTTTGAAAAGAGAATTAACAACTTGGTAAAAGAGGCACAAAATCTCATTGAGGAAATAACTCCAAATTTAGAATTGGTCAATTGGAAGCTCATGACTCAATGAGATTTCAAGAACAGTAAAACAAATTCAAAAGAATGAAAAAAAAATAGAAGAAAGTTTGGAAGATCTCATCAGAGAAAAAACTGATATGGAAAATAGAGGAAAGCGGGGCGGAGCCAAGATGGCGGAGTAGAAACAGCTCATCCAAGCCACTCTGCCCCCAGATTCCCCCCAAACTATGTAAAAGGGGACTCTGAACAACTTCTGGAGCCCCAGCACCCACAGAACGACACAGAGAAGCTAACCTCCCACTGAGGACAGCCCAGCAGCCCTGCAGGAAGGACCAGCGCAGTGGTCTGGGAGCCGGCAGCGCACAACGCGCAGAGCGCAGGAAGTAGAGCTGAGCAGAGCCCAGGTCCGCTTGAGCCGAGGTTTTAGCCCCAGGGCAGAAGGGCCAGCAGCCGGCTGGAGGAACCCCAGAACACCAGCAGCCATGGCGACTCCAGAATTATCAACATAGACATGCCTAGGACAAAGTAAGAGGTTAGTGTCCTATGGACTTTGGGACCTGTATTTGGGGAATGCGTCAGCTCCCTCCCCTGGGGGCTAGAAGCCACTGAGGAGACACGCCATTTTGTAGTTTTCAGAGGCAGCTCCGGCTCCCAGCCTACAAATCGTGGGGAGATCCAGCGATCAGTCTTGGGGGGTAATCGCTCTTGCTTTAACCTCCCTGGATCTGGATTGTGATCTAGGGTGGAAGTTGTGGGTGGGTTTACAGCTTGCCAGAAACGGAAGTTGCCCCCCACACGTTCGGGACGAAAATTCCTCTATCTGGCCTTAAAGCCACAGTGTGGCAACAAGCCCAAAAGTCAAGTAATTAAGTGGCAACATGCCAAGGCAAAGGAAACAGAAAAATGCAACCCTAGACTCCTATTTTGGGGGCATAGAGCGGGAAAAGGACTGTGAGGTCAGAAGTCCTGCTCCAAAAGGCCCAGGGGAAAACATGAGCGGGTTGCAGGCCATAGAGGACCTTAAGAAGGACTTTAAAAATCAAATAAGAGAAGTGGAGGAAAAATTAGAAAGAGAAATGAGAAGGATGCAGGAAAAGTATGAAATGAGGTCAACAGCCTGACTGAGGAAAACAACACCTTAAAAAATAGACTAGCTCAAATGGCAAAGGAGGCCCAAAAGGGCAACGAGGAGAAGAATGCCTTAAAAAGTCGAATTTGCCAGATGGAAAAAGAATCTCAAAAGTTCACTGAGGAGATTCATTCCTTCAGAGTTAGACTGGAGCAAATGGAAGCTAGTGACTTTATGAGAAATCAAGATGCTGTTAAGCAGATCCAAACAAATGAAAGATTAGAAGGCAACGTGAAATATCTCATGGGAAAAACCACTGACCTGGAGAATAGATCCAGGAGAGACAATTTAAAAATTATTGGACTACCTGAAAGCCATGATCAAGAAAGAACCTAGAAATCACCCTTCAAGAAATTCTCAAGGAAAACTGCCCTGATGTTTTAGATCCAGAGGGCAAAATAGAGGTTGAAAGAATCCACCGATCACCTCCTGAAAAAGATCCCAAAAAGAAAACTCCCAGGAATATTATGGCCAGGTTCCAGAATCCCCAGATCAAGGAGAAAATACTACAAGCAGCCAGGAAGAAACAATTTCAATATTGTGGAAACACAATCAGAATAGCCCAGGACCTGGCAGCTTCTACACTGAGGGATAGAAGGGCATGGAATATGATATTCCAGAGGGCAAAAGAGATGGGAATGAACCCAGGGTCACCTACCCAGCAAAACTGAGTATTTTGTTTCAGGGGAAAATATGGTCATTCAGTGGAATAGAGGACTTTCAAGCATTCTTGAGGAAAAAACCAGAGTTGAATAGAAAATTTGACATCCAGACACAAGAAGCAAGAGATGCCTGAGAAGGTAATCAGGGAAAAGAAATCAAAAGGAACTTATCAAAGTTGAACTATTTACATTCCTATATGGAAAAACAATAACTGTGACTGATGATATCTTTCTCACTATGAAAATAATGGAAGAAGGGTGTGTGGTCATATGAATACATATGTGAATGTGTGTGTATATGGTTACAGTTATATATGGATAGAGGGCATAGGTTGAATTTGTTGGGAAGGGAGAATACTCAAGGGATGAAATTATGAGGTGAGAGAGGAAAGTGGCAAGAGGAGATGGGGAAAGACAGGGTAGGGTAAACTATCTCATGTAGAAGAAGCAAGGGGAAGTGGTTGCAAGGGAGGGGGAGAATAGGAAGGGGAAAAAAAAGGCAAATCCACATTCTCATTGAATTTGGTTCTGGGAGAGAATGATATACATACTAAATGGGATATCTCAACCTGCAGCAGAATAGGGGGAAGGGGGATGAGAGGAGGGATGATGGGTGGGAGGGCATCCTTGGGGGGAGGGGAGGTTGGAAGTACCCACTATAGAAGAGGGACAGGATCATGTAGGGAATGGACCAGGTGGGGAGTAGGATGAGTGGGAGGGAATTATAAGCAGCCTTGTACAATATATCTACTATGATAATGTTTTGCATAGCTAGACATGTACAACATATACTGAATTACTTATCTCCCCAGAGGGAATGGGTGACAAGGGAGGAAGGAAATGGATCTGAAATTCGAGGTCTTAAGATTAAATGTTTCAAATATATATAAATACTATTATTAATACTCTTTTGCTTAAAATTGGGAGATAAGATGTGCAGGCATTGGGACACAAAGATTCACCTTCCTCTAATGGAAAAGTCGAAGGGGGTATGGGAGAAGATATGGGAGAGAGCAGATTGGAGGAAGCCATATCTTGTGGGACTGCTATTCTGGGAGGTTGGGTAGGGGAATAACGGGGGGAAAATAATTGTAACTCAAAATCTGGTGGAAATGAATGATGTAAAACAGAAGTTAATAAAGCATTTGTTTAAAAAAAAAGAAAATAGAGGAAAGATAATTTAAGAATTACTAGACTAAAAGGCATGATAATAAAAGAACCTAGACACCACAGTTCAAGAAATTATAAAGGAAAATTGACCAGATATCATAAAACCAGTGGGCAAAGTAGAATTTGAAAGAATTTACAAAACATTTCTTAAAAGACATCCCAAAATAAAATCTCCCAATAATATTATATTATTATATCACTAGTCTTAGGGTGTTTGGAGGCAGTGGCAGTGGCAGCAGCAGTGTTAATACAAGGAGCACTCAGGGCCTAAACACAGTAAAGAAATTAAACACCTGGTCAGAAAGCTACTCCAAGGGAACCCCTGTGCTCCTAGGTCAACAAGAAAATGCTACAAGGAGCCAAAAAAAATTAAAGTATCTTTAAGTAAGAGTTAGGATAACACAAGATTTATTAGCTGCTACTATAAAGGAGTGGAGGAATTAAAAGATAATATTCTGGAAGGCAAAGGAGCTAAGATTACAAACAAGAATAACCTACCGAGAAAAAACTGAATATAATCCTACAGGGGGAAAATTGATATTTAATGAAATAGAGGACTTTGAAGTGTTCCTGATGTGAAGACCGGTGCTGAATTGAAAATATGATATTCAAATACAAAACTCAAGTGAAAAATAAAAAGTAAACATTAAAGAGAAATCATACAGGACTTAATAAGCTTAAATTGTTTACATTCATATATGGAAAGACAGTATATGTAACTTCAAAAAACTTTATCATTATTAAAACAGTTAGAAGGAGTCCACATAGAGGGCATAAGTATAAATCTATTATAACAGGATGATCTCAAAAATAAAGAAATGGAAGTGTGAGAAAGAGAGATATACTGCAAAAATCCAGAAAAGAGACAAAGAATGTAGAAAATTATCTTACATAAAAGAAGTAGGTGTCAAAAATATTAAGTGAATCAATGCAAAAAGATGTGAAAGAATACAGCCTCACACTACTAGATATCAAACTATACTACAAAGCAGTAATCATCAAAACAATTTAGTTCTAGATAAGAAATTAGTGGCTGATGAACAGAATAGATTAGGCACACAATATACAAAAGTAGATAACCACAAAAACTGAGTATCTGATAAACTTCAATATCCCAATTATTGGGGCAAGAAGTCACTATCTGAAAAAAACTATTGGAAAAAGTGGAAAACAGGCTGGCAGAAACTAGGCATAGATCAACATCTCACAGCATATGCCATGGTAAGCTCAAAATGGGTATATTATTTAAATATTAAAGTGTGATATAAATAATTTAGGGAAGCATAGGAAAAAACACTCATCAGATCTATAGATAAGTGGAGTTCATAATTAAACAAGAGACAGAGAGGATCACAGAAGGTAAAAATACTTGATTTTGATTACATTTAAAAGGTTTGCACCCCAAAAAACCCCCACAATAACAACAAAAATCAGTGCAGATTAAGTTTGAAGGAAAGCAGCAAATCAGGTTTTTTTTTTTACAATAAGTTTCTCTGATAAAGGTTTCAGTTCTCAAATATATAGAGAACTTAGCCAAATTTATAAAAATAAGAGACATTCCCCAATTGAGAAATGATTAAAGATATGAATAGGCAGTTATCAGAAGAAGCAATCAAAACTATTAGGGGGAAGGAGAGAATTTTAAAATGAAAATAATTTTGTTAGATAAAAATATCAAGAAATCCTAAGTGAAAGCTGCTGAGACAATTAAAACCAGACAGCAAAGTTAAAATAAAAATCATCCACTGGTCACCTTGTAAAAGAAACACCACAGTGAAAACTCTCAGGAACATCATAGCCAAAATCTACTTCTTCTGTATCAAATAAAAAAATTGCTAACAACCAATGTGCAAGATAGAGTTTAAGTACTAAATATATACCAAATGGTATAGTAATCTGAATTCTGAAGGGAAAAGTTGACCACATTTTAGGGAGAAACAGTAAACTTTAATCCTCTAATAGTTGGGCACATCCCCATAATCCTTACATTCCTGGACAAGTATAACAAAAAGCTAACAAGAAAGAAGTTAACAATCTAAATAGAACTTTACAAATATAAGATATTACGGATTTTTGGAGATTGTGGAAAGAGATTTGAAAGAAATTTACATATATCCCAGCTGAGCTTGACACCTTTAAAATACTGATCATGTGTTAGGGCATAAAAACCTCACAAACAAAAGAAGAAAAGCAGAAATATTACCCATATCCTTTACAGACCAAAATGCATTAAAATTTTACTCAATAAAGGCTTTTTGAAGAAAGTATTAAAATTAATTGGAGATTAAATAATTCAATCCTAGAATTGGTATGTCATAGAATAAATCATAGAAAAAAGAGAAAATTTCATCAAAGAAAGTGACAATAAGATAGAATATCAGAACTTAGTTTCACCTAATGTGGTCCTTGTGAGAAAATGTTTATCTCTAAATATTTTATCAACAAAAGAGAGTTATAAAAGATCAATTAATTAGACAAGATGTTTTAAAGAAGCAACAAATCAAAAACTCCAAGCTAAACACTAAAATAGAAATTGTGAAAAAAAAGTAATCAACAACATTGAAAGCCAAAAAACAAACAAACAAACAAAACCACTTGTTAGATAAAACTAGGAGTTGCTTTAAGAAAATAATAAGAAAAAGATGAATAGTTAATCTGGTTAAACAATCGCTATGAGATAACTATATTTCTAACTCCTTTTCCACTGGGACATGTCAGTTGTAAAATCAGATACTGAACTTCCCAATTATTTCTCTTCCCCTAGGTTTCTACTGTGTTAGAGAAATAAAAAAGAGATAGCTTCCATCCTAAAAAGAGTTTGTACCTTTGGAAGAATATGTCTGGGAAATGAATGGAATGTATACTCTACAATAATCCCATGATATGTAAATAATTGTTCTGCTTTTACTACTCTTCTATTTAATCTGATTAAATTGTTTACAAAAATATTAGATATTTGAAGCTTGAATGACATGACAAGCTTCCAATCCTTTTGGTATATGGTTTATATTTGTTCACTTTTTCCCTGACTTCTCCTAACCCTAATCCTAAATACTTATTTTCTGACACCTGGACTACTAAATTAGCTTCTTGAATGACCTTCCTGCCTACAGCGTCTCCCCCTTCCAACTCATATTGTACTCTACTGCCAGATGAATCTTCATAAAGCACTCATTTCATAATGTGATTCTCCCGATGAAACCATTAATGGTTTCTTGGTGGCTACAGGATGAAGTATAAACTCTTTATGTTGGAATTAAAAGCTTGATACAATTTGATCCTAAAATGCCTTACTAATATTTTCTCTTACAAAGCTCCATATGTCAAATCTTTATTCTTGCCAAACTAGTTTAATCACTATCCTCTAGAACAGAAGAATCAAACATGTGGCCTTCCCATAGCCCTTCAAGTGGCATGTTGCCCACAATACTCCCTGAGTGGGGCCTTGAACAAGATTAAAATATAATTGGAAAATATTTAACAAAATAAATTTAAAAATTCAATAAACATAAACAACAATACATTTGGGGAGGAGCCAAGATGGCCGAAAGGAAGCAGTAACCTCGCTGAGCTCCTAGGTCACTAAGTCTCAAAGGGTGAATCTGAGTGGATTCCGGAATGACAGAGCCCACTGGAAGATGGAGTGTGGCAGAGTCCAGCCCAGGAGGTTGCCCAGTGTGTCCGGACAGGATGAGCACAGAGAGCATGGGGTCTGCACAGCTCGGACCTAAGAGCAGACAAGCAGACTACACCAGAGAGAGAAAAAACCCCAGCCTGCAGACTTACTTAGTCATCTCCCCTTCATCTCACAAAGGGATGGGAGAGGTCATTGGATCCAGGTAGGACAGTTGGGCCCCCAGGGGAGAGAGCGACTTCTCTGGCTGCATTCGGCCCCCAGCCTGGAAGATTGGAGACTGCCTGCCTGTATAATACAGGGGCTAGAATGGCAAAGTAAATTCTAGCTGCTGCAATCCTCCCATCCCTCCTTCATGAAGCAGAAAACCCAAAGATAAGTCTCAAACCCAGATTGAAATCCCAAGTTAATGGAAATAGCCCCAAGCTTGAGAGTCTCCAAGAAGGGGTGTAACAGAGACAGCAGGGAGTCTGAAGAGAAGAGGGGGAGGGGTCCCAACAAGCCCCACCTCATCTCACCAACAAAAGCCTACTTATAGCCCAGGGGTATACAGGCAGAAATCCTACATTCCTCACTGACTTCCCTGACAGCCATAAACTAGCTACCCAGAGGTATTCAAAGTCAAGGATCAGGCCCTAAACTCATAGCCTGAGAAACTAAGAAACAGGAAGTCACAATGGGAAAGAAAGAAGCTGAGAAGGGGAAGGGGAAGGCAAGAAAGTCCATTCGAGCCTACTATGCAGGACAAGAACAACAAAACACACAGGACAATATAGACTCTCTACCCACAAGTGACACCACAGAAGGAAACATGATCTGGTCTCAAGCCCAAATAGCTTTCCTAGAGGAGCTTAAGAAAAATTTTAAAGACCAAATCAGGGAGGCAGTGACCAACTTGGAAAAAGAAAATACCTCCCTTAAAAAGGAACTTCAAAAAGTAACTCAAGACCATAATTCGCTAAAAATTAGAAACAATCAAACTGAAACTCAGAACTCTATGATGCAGCAAGAGTCAATCAAACAAAAGAAGATGATCAAAAAATTGGAAGAAAATGTAAAATATCTCACTGGAAAAATAACTGACCTAGAGAACAGATCCAGGAGAGACAACCTAAGAATTATTGGTCTACCAGAAAGCCATGATGAAAAAAGCAGCCTAGACAACATCCTCCAAGAGACTATCAAAGGAAACTGTCCTGAGGTCCTGGAATTAGAAGATAAAATAGGTATCGATAGAATTCACTGGACTCCTCCTGAGAGAGACCCCAAACTGAAAACTCCAAGAAATATAGTAGCCAAATTCCAGAATTACAAGATTAAAGAAAAAATTCTACAAGCAGCCAGAAAGAAACAATTCAAATATCGAGGAACTGCAGTTAGGATCACACAGGACCTAGCAGCTTCTACATTAAAAGAGCAGAGGGACTGGAATTTGATATTTCGTAGGGCCAGAGAGCTAGGACTACAACCAAGATTAACTACCTGGCAAAACTGAGCATAATCTTTCAGGCAAGGAGATGGTCGTTTAATGAAATAAGAGACTTCCAGACTTTCCTGATGAAAAAGCCAGATCTCAATGGAAAATTTGATCTCCAATTACAAGACTCAAGAAAGACATAAAAAGGTAAACAAGAGAAACACAGACTCACACATGCATAAGTGCACACACCCACACCCACAAACACACTCTCATTACTTGGGATGCAACAAGAGCAAAATGTTCACATCCCTATATGTGGAGCTGATAACTGTCAATATTCGAAATCTTTATGATTATCATGACCTTCAAAAGGGTTATACTTAGAGAGTGTGGGTATGAATGCACTAACCTGAAGTCTAAAAAAAACACTATTAAGGGGATCAAAGGGACTATAATGGGAAAAAGAAAAGGATGAGATAGGAAAAGGTAAAATATGCCATCTGAAGAGGCATTAAAACACACTATAGAAGAGGGGAAAGGAAGAGGGAGAGGAACATCATTTAAACACTATTTTCACTGGTTCTGGTTCAAAGAGGGATCAACTTAATCGGTGAAATTTAAGATTCTAATGTGAATAGACACATAAATTCATTAAATAGAGGAAATGGAGGGAGGGAGAGGAGCACTGTTTGAAATTTACTCTCATTGGTTTGGAATCAAACGGGGAGTAATTTACTCTGATAAGTATAAAAACTTATTGTGTCCTATAGATAGTGGAAGGGTAAGGGGTGGGGGTGAAAAGGAGGAGACTAAAAGGGGGATTAGAAGGGAGGGAAACAGTAGTAAGGGGAGAGGGTAGGTTAAGAAGGGGCATCACTGGGTCAGAACACTGAGGGAGGGGGTGGTCAAAAGGGAAAACTTCAAGGATGGGCAGGGAGAAGGAAGAAACAAAAACATAAACAGGGGAGGGAATAGGAAGGAGGGGAAGAGACAGATAGTCATCATTACTGTGAATGTGAATGGGATGAACTCTCCCATAAAACAGAGGCAGATAGCAGAATGGATTGAAAACCACAATCCTACAATATGCTGTCTACAAGAAATACATTTGAAACAAAGGGATACCCACAGGGTAAAGGTAAAAGGTTGGAGTAAAATTTATTATGCCTCAGCTAAAGTAAAAAAAGCAGAGGTAGCAATACTTATCTCAGATAAAGCAAAAGCAAAAATAGATCTAATTAAAAGAGATAAGGAAGGAAACTATATCCTACTAAAAGGCATCATCGAGAATGAAGCAATATCACTACTTAATATATATGCACCAAGTGGTATAGCATCCAAATTCCTAGAGGAGAAGTTAAAGGAATTAGAGGAAGAAACAGATAGCAAAACTATACTAGTGGGGGACCTCAATCTCCCCCTCTCTGAACTCGATAAATCTAACCTCAAAATAAACAAGAAAGAAGTTAAGAAGGTGAATAGAATCTTTGAGAGACTAGATATGATGGAACTCTAGAGAAAACTGAATGGGGATAAAAAGGAATTTACTTTCTTTTCAGCAGTGCATGGTACATACTCAAAAATAGACCATGTACTAAGGCATAAAAACCTCACAATCCAGTGCAGAAAGGCAGAAATATTAAATGCATCATTCTCGGATCATGATGCAATAAAAATTATATGCAATAAAGGGCCATGGAAAGATAGACTAAAAACTAATTGGAAATTAAACAATTTAATCCTAAAGAATGGATGGGTCAAACAAGAAATTATAGAAACAATCAATAATTTCATTCAAGAGAATGATAATAATGAGATAACATACCAAAATTTGTGGGATGCACTAAAGGCAGTTCGCGGGGGAAGTTTTATATCCCTGAGTGCATACTTAATTAAAGCAGAGAGAAGGGAGGTCAATGAATTGGACATGAAATTGAAAAAGCTAGAAAAAGAACAAATTGAAAATCCCCAATTTAGAACTAAATTAGAAATATTGAAAACCAAAGGTGAGATTAATAAAATTGAAATTAAGAAAACTATTGAATTAATAAATAAAACTAAGAGCTGGTTTTATGAAAAAATCAACAAAATTGATAGACCCTTAGTCAATATGATAAAAAAAAAGAAAGAAGAAAACCAAATTATGAGTATCAAAAATAAAAGGGGTGAATCTACCTCTAATGAAGAGGAAATAAAAAAAATAATGAGGAATTATTTTTCCCAATTGTATGCATATAAATATGACAATCTTAGTGAAATGGATGAATATTTACAAAATCACAAGTTGCCCAGATTAACTGAAGAGGAAGTGAATTACCTAAATAACCCCATCTCAGAAAAAGAAATCAAACAATCCATCAATGAACTCCCTAGGAAAAAATCTCCAGGGCCAGATGGGTTCACTAGTGAATTCTATCAAACATTTAAAGAACAATTGATTCCAACACTCTACAAACTATTTGGGAAAATTAGTGAAGAAGGAGTCCTACCAAACTCTTTCTATGACACAAATATGGTACTGATTCCTAAATCAGGAAGAGATAAAAGAGAGAAAGAAAATTATAGACCAATTTCCCTCATGAATTTAGACACAAAAATTCTAAATAAAATATTAGCCAAAAGACTCCAACAACTTATCACAAAAAAAATACACTCTGATCAGGTAGGATTCATTCCAGGAATGCAAGGATGGCTTAATATTAGGAAAACCATCAGTATAATTGAGCATATCAACAATAAAACTAGCAGAAACCACATGATCATCTCAATAGATGCAGAAAAGGCTTTTGACAAAGTACAACATCCATTCCTATTAAAACACTAGAAAGTATAGGAATAAATGGAGCCTTCCTTAAAATAGTTGCTAGCATCTATTTAAAACCATCAGCAAGTATTGTATGCAATGGGGATAAACTAGAAGCCTTTCCAATAAGATCAGGAGTGAAACAAGGGTGTCCACTATCACCCTTCTTATTCAATCTGGTACTAGAAACACTAGCAGTAGCAATTAGAGAAGAAAAAGAAATCAAAGGAATCAAATTAGGTAAAGAAGTGACCAAGCTATCACTCTTCGCAGATGATATGATGATATACTTAGAGAATCCTAGAGAATCAAGTAAAAAACTACTAGAGACAATAAATAAATTTGGCAAAGTTGCAGGATATAAAATAAACCCACATAAATCCTCAGCATTCCTGTAAATCTCTAATGAAACTCAACAGCAAGAGATAGAAAGAGAAATCCCATTTAAAGTCACTGTAGACATTATAAAATATTTGGGAATCTACTTGCCAAAACAAACCCAGAATCTCTATGATCACAACTACAAAACACTTCTCACACAAATAAAAACAGATCTAAATAGTTGGAAAAATATCAATTGCTCGTGGCTGGGTTGAGCTAATATAATAAAAATGACAATTTTACCCAAACTAAATTATATATTTAGTGCCATTCCAATCAATTTACCAAAAAAACTACTTTGTAGAGTTAGACAAAATAATAACAAAATTTATTTGGAAAAACAAATGGTCTAGAATATCAAGGGAATTAATGAAAAGAAATGCTAGGGAAGGTGGACTAGCTATGCCAGATCTTAATCTGTATTATACAGCAGCAGTCATCAAAATTTCTTGGTACTGGCAGAGGTGTAGAGTAGTGGATCAATGGAATAGATTAGGTGCAGGAGACTCAGCAGTTAATGAATATAGCAATCTATTGTTCGATAAACCCAAAGACCCCAGTTTTTGGGATAAGAATGCATTATTTGACAAAAACTGCTGGGAAAATTGGAATACAGTATGGCAGAAACTGGGCATAGACCATTATCTAACACCATATACCACAATCAATTCTAAATGGGTGCATGATCTAGGTGTAAAGGATGATACTGTAAGCAATTTGGGAAAGCAAGGAATGGTTTACCTGACAGATCTGTGGAGAGGGGAAGATTTTAGGACCAAACAAGAATTAGAGAGCATTATAAAATGCAAAATGGATAATTTTGATTACATTAAATTGAAAAGCTTCTGTACAAACAAAGCCAATGTAACCAAGATCAAGAAGGAGGTGGGAAATTGGGAAAGAATTTTTACAACTTGTGTCTCTGATAAAGGACTCATTTCTAAAATTTATAGAGAATTGAGCCAAATCTATATGAACATAAGTTATTCCCCAATTGATAAATGGTCAAAGGATATGAACATGCAGTTTTCAGAGAAAGAAATTAAAGATATCTATAAACATATGAAGAAATGCTCTAAATCACTATTGATTAGAGAAATGCAAATGAAAACAACTCTGAGATACCACATCTCTCCAGTCAGATTGGCTGAGATGAAAAAACAAGAAAGTGACAAATGCTGGAGAGGATGTGGACAAATTGGAATGCTAATACATTGCTGGTGGAGTTGTGAACTTATCCAACCATTCTGGAGAGCAATCTGGAATTATGCCCAAAGGATTATAAATAATTTCATACCCTTTGACCCAACAATACCACTTCTAGGATTATATCCCAAAGAGATCACAGAAGTGGGAGAAAGACCCTTATGTACAAAAATATTTATAGCAGCCCTTTTTGTGGTTGCAAAGAATTGGAAACTAAAGGGGTGCCCATCAATTGGGGAATGGCTAAACAAGTTGTGGTATATTAATGTAATGGAATATTATTGTACTATAAGAAACAAGGAGGTGACGGATTTCATAATTACCTGGAGAGACTTATACAAACTGATGCTGAGCGAGAAGAGTAGAATCAGAAGAAATTTGTATACAATCACAGAATACCATATCTGTGATGACCAATTATGACAGACTGGACTCTCTTCATCAATGCAGTGATATAAGTCAATCCGGAAAGACTCAAGAAAGAGAGAAATGTGCCATCCAGAGATATAACTAGAAAGAACTGAGCCTGAATCCTGATGGGAGCAAACTAAATGATCTTTTTCTTTTCATTGTTTGGTTTTATCTCTTCTTTACCATCTTTCATCCCACCTAGTACAATATGCCTTTGTAACTGGAATGATGTCTAATATGAATGTATTTGCAGATCCTATACTGGACTATATGCTGTCATGGGGGGAGGGGAGGGAAGTAAAGGAAATTTGAAAATCAAGGAACTATGGAATTGAATCTTGTTAACTGAAACTAAACTAATAAATTAATTAAAAAAAACAATACATTTAAACTAAATCAATATATGACCCACAGGCATCTTTATGTATGGTTTAGAGGGTCCTATTTCTATTTTAATTTGACAGCACTATTTTAGAAGACAGAATTTAGAGCTGAAAAGGAGCCACCCCACCCCACCTACTTCTAATCTATTAGGCCCAGAACAGCCAGACAACTTGTCCAAGGTCACACAGGCAGTAAGTAGCAGATCTAGCATCTAAACCCAAGGCCTCTGAATTAAAATCTAGTGCTCTTTCAAGTTTGTTTGAACATGAATTTCTTTTTTCTCACTTGATCTTTGCTCACTCACAACATTATCACTGTTTTTTTAAACCCAATGAAATCTTCTTCATCCTTCAAGGCTCAAATCAAATCATTACCTTCTTTCCTAAACCCTTCTCTCATCTTGACTAGAAATGTTTTCCCACTCATTTGAAGTCCTTTAGTACCAATTACAGACACAACCCATGTGGTATCTATCATTTAATACCTTGAACTTGTGAGGGATAACTTGCAGTGAAGTTTCCCTATTCTGAAAAATCAAATCTAGAGTGGCTTCAGCATCCAATAGACATAAGTTTACAAGTCACCTGATCTTACAGGAATCTGGGACTTAGAGCAATGGAGACCCTCCCCAGTGCCACCTCAGCACAAGGTATGCCAAATAAGGCTAAAACTGTTTTCCTGGCCTTGCATTGGACACTCACATGTTTCCATGTCCCTTGTCTCCAAGATAGATTCCTGCACTTAGGTTGTGGGCTGGCCTCCCTACCAATGAGAATGAAGGCCAGTTGTGGGGTTGAGTTTCTGCATTAGAAGGTTATATAACCATGGGCTTGCTTCTACCTGTTGCTCTCTCCCTGGCAGATGCCATTTGAGCGACAGGGGCAGAGGGCCCTGTCTCATGAGAAAGAATAAATAAACTTTTCTCTACTTTCTTAAGCAGTCTCCAAACTCATTTACTGTGCTGTTGCACACAAACTGATAATTATATTTTCATATGTAGATGTTATTTCCTCAATTAGGTCACAAATTTCATGAAGAATGAGACTATTACCCTTCTTTTTAATCTTCCAATGTATCTATCACACCATCTTGCACATAGTAGTTGCCTTTTACATAGGTGTTATCAGAGAACATGGAACACAAGAGTTGGAAGC
Source organism: Gymnobelideus leadbeateri (assembly GCA_011680675.1). Lineage (NCBI taxonomy): Eukaryota > Metazoa > Chordata > Mammalia > Diprotodontia > Petauridae > Gymnobelideus > Gymnobelideus leadbeateri. The sequence continues at coordinate 53,897 of WOXC01009502.1, read as the reverse complement.
GACTTTGGAGATTATATAATACAATTTTCTCATTTTACATATGAGATAACTGAGGCTCAGAGTAATGAATTAACAGCCCAAGTTCTTGTTAATCAATAGTAAGTGGGAGAGCTGAGCTTTAAACTATTAACAGAGACAGGAAAATATATGTCTCTACACCAACCACTAGTTTGAACACAATGTGGCATTTTTAATTTTTTTTTTTAAAAATCTTATTAGGAAATTACTATTGAATATTAATACAAGCACCTAAGTTGTTTAATTTTAATTTATTAATTTCAACATATGAAGACATTTTTAGTCAATTTCTCCAAGTCTTCATGAGCATTTGCTCTCCATTCATTCCCATTCACTTTTCTCCATGTAATGGTGGTAATTGTATACACTATTCATATCATTCTAGTTCTGCCATTTTTCACTACGTTAATTCATAAATAAATATCTAGAATTATTTGTATTCCTTACTTTTTGGTCTTAATTAAATTATAATACTCCATTGCATTATGCTGCCATGATTTATTTATCCATTCTCTTATTGTGCATTTAGGTTTCTTCAGTTTGGGGGTAAAGGAATGCAGTTTACATGTAGTGTTTCTATGAAAAAAATGTTTGAATAGATGGAATACATTTGTTATATTTAAGACATTTTCAGGGCACATCCACAACAATGAAATTATTGAGCAGGTTATTTTTAAAAATAATTTCAATGAATACTGCTTTATTCTTTACAAAAAGATTCTATAGATTTGGGTTTATCATTCCACCAGCAACGGGTGAGCATACCCATTCTTCGCAATCCCACCAGCACTTTATTTAATTTCTTTTCATTATGTGTACCAGTTTTATAGACAGAAGGGACTCTTTGCAACTCTTTTATTTGTAGTAAGGTTGAGCATTTTTTGAGGGCTTATTAACCTGCTGTGTTTCTCCTTTCAGAAGTTTTTTGTTCATATCCTTTTGGAAATTTATTCATTGTGGATTGGAAATTACCACTGTGACTTAACAGTCCCTTATGTATTTTAGATGTCAGGTTGTTATCTTTCATTTTCACAATAAATAACTTCCCAAGTCTGTTATATTTCTCTTTATTTTAATTTTACTATTTTCGTAGCATAGAACTATTCTTATATTTATCCCTTAGACAATGGTTGGCTTCTAGATTTTTGTTTATTCTTTGTTAGGGTACTCCAAATACCATCACTTATACTTTTTGAGAAACATTGTCCCCTTCCTGCAAGTCAGATAGGAAGGCTATAAAGGTACAAATGAAGAAGACTTTAGAAGACATTAGAACACATCATGGAATCAGAAATTTGGAATAAATAATTCCCTTGTCAACCAATGTCTTTAACTGAGTTCTAAGCACTTTTGCTCCTTTGCCTTTCCTCTTTCCCATTCATCTTCATGGGAGACCAAAAAGAATCTTAAGGTTGAGAAAACTTAGGGCCTCAGGACTGGCAGCTCTTATCTCTTGGCTAAAAATGAACACCTTAAAAATGTTTACCTCCTATATTCCTAGTTTTTGAGCTCTTCCATCTATTTTCCCTTTGTGGGGCCATTTTCTTTAAGGATAGTGGGTTTTTTTTTGTGGAAGAGTATACCACAATTTTGGGGGGGAAATATTCTATTGCTACCTTTTTTACTGTAATATTAAATGTTTTTGATTTTACATCATTGTCCTCTGATGGGGCCTTATAACCTATAGTTTTTGTTTTGTTTTGTTTGTTTTCCCTGTGGATGTATACAAAGTCCATTGAATTTAAAGAAGCTAGTCTAAATAAAATTACTAGGTTAGACCCAGGGGCTGATATGGTCAGTGCTTAAAGAATTTCTAGAATTCCTGTTTTTTAAGATTTCTTTCAAGACCATCTCAAGAGCCTCATCAGAAAATTAATCTCCATATTTCATATTCACAACTAATTTCTGACCAGAGTCAGAATTACCCCCATTTAACCACATTTGGTTACCAATGTCTTTTGGCTATTTCAGAACATCAAAGTCACAGTCAAATTAAATTCAACAAGCATTTATTAAGCTCCTACTTGAAGTCCTAAAGGGATAAAGATTAGTTACCATTGCAGAGAGAAGATTCTGAAGGTAAGTTAAATAAAATCTTTGCACAATGGCATCACTGTTAGGAAAAGTATGTCCCTTCCCAACATGCTTCCAACTCTGCAGGGGAAAACATTTACTTTCATGTCTAAATCCTTCTAGATTTGGTAACTTAATTATACAAATAGCAAATACCTTACATTTTCTTAGCACTTTATTATTTCACCAATATTATTTTATTTGGCCCTTCTTTAACAAAGCAGTGAGGTAGTCTCAGGGCTATTGTTGTCCTTAATTTACAGCTGAGGAAAATGCATCCAAAGTCTCTTTAAGCAGGTCTGGAAGTTGATACTAGAACTCTACTTCTTGACCAGGGCTCCTTCTACATTACTTTATTATCACACCTAATAAATATAATCTACAATCAGATAAGAGGCACTATTAAATAAGTGCTTGGAAAATATTGGGAGGGGGAGAGAAACCAATGGGAAAAATACAAGAAAAATCTCAGTAGAAAGGTTGGAGATTGTGGGTCAAAGCCCAGCAGGACCCCAGGAGGACATTGCAGGCAGAAGATGACTGACACACTGTGTAGTGGAAGATAAGATTCAGTGACAGCGGAGACCAGTGAAAGGCTGAGACAGGAGGAGGCAGGCTACTACTTAAAGCTTGAAACAAATGTTACATAGAGTCATTACCACCCAGAAGGTAAGAGGCGAACCGTGGCCCTGGGGTTTCTTCTATCCAATTGTAATCTCCCATTTTACTTCTGTCATTGTCAACATTTTATGGATTCTGTGAACAATTGACTTTTCAAATAGAAATGAAACAAAGACAGTGAAGGCTGATCTCTTTCACCACTATTCACCTCCCCTCATTTCTCTCTCCCTACCCCAACTCTGTTCTTTGCCTGTTCTTTCATTATTCTTAGTTACATTGAAAGATCTGTTCCAGGAAGAGTTTAGATGCCTGGGAAATCCTGTGGCTAGAAGCCCCACAGGGCAATTAACTCATAGACAAGACAAGAAAAGGAAGGATGGCATTCCAAGGATGGCATTATTACCCACAGGATCAGGCATTTCCAAGATAAACCCAACCTCCACATTATAATCTCCTTGTTTTCTGTTTCTATCTGTCTGTCTCTGTCTGTCACACACACACATACACACACACACACACACACACACACACACACACACACACACACACACACACACACCCTGAACTGAGAGCTATTGGGCTTCCTTTTCCACAAAAGAGCAAGGTACTATTTTTTTTTGAGATAGTGGCAAAAAGAATAAAAAATCTTCTTTACCCACCCTGCACTTTGTACTGTGAGACTACAGCTTTGATCATCTCCCCCCTAACGTCCAACATTTTAAACTCTTTTCATAACTTTAGAGTAAAAAACAAGGGGATTTCAAATTAGGGTGGTATTTTCCAGTAGAATTAAATTTTAGATGCACAGATCTAGAACCAAATCATTCAACGTTGTTTCCTTTTATAAAAATCAGTCTGCATCATCTCCACAAATCTGGGAGGAGAATGAATGGAAGACAGTGGTTTCACTTCATATCCTTCCCTAATACTATGATTTCACCCTCTGTTCCCCTTTCTAAAGTTCAAAAAATTCAGCAAACATTTATTAAGCGTTTCCTATCTGTTGGTCACTAGGGAGATACTAGGCAATATCTTCCTAGTCTATTCATATCTTGGGGTCTGCCTGGAATATTGCTATTTTCCCCTACTCCTAAATATATCTTGAGATTGAAAACTCCAAGCAAGCTTGAAAGAGCAATAGATCAGGTTTACAATGGTCAACATGCAGACTACTTCAGCACAATTACTGCTTTATCTTGCAGGCCTCCATTGGGAGAGAATTTACTAATCAGAGGTCTTGTTGGGACTGAAAATGAGAGAGCTTCATGTAGACAGAAATAGGTGCCTCAGGGCTGAAAGGCTAAAATCAGTGGGAGGATGAGGGGGAAAGAAGAGTAAGAAGAGGATGCCAAATAAGATAGCAGACAAACGAAAGACCAGAAGAGTTGAGGGTAGAGGGGAGGATGTTTGTTCTAGCCAAAACTGATGCTATAGAATGAGGACGAAAAGCAGTGGAGGAGTTCAGGATGACAAGGAGATGAAAACGTGAAAGATGAAAAAGTAGAAAACAATGTAAAAATAGGGAAAAGAAATATAATTAAAGGGAGGGGAAGGGTGATAAAAAGAAAGACAAGACAGAGGAAAGGGGGCTAAGATTGATAGAAGACTTAAAATACGACCACAGCATTTGACAATTTGGTTTTGTGTATCAGTGGGGGAAAAAAATCCAAGATAGAAATACTCCTCAGCATAAAATAAATTTCTTTTCTTTCCTTGGCCCCGAAGCATTTTCAAATCAGCTGATAAAGAAGTAAATAATTACTCTGTCACAGTGAATTGGGCCCTTACTTTCACACCAGTGGAGAGTTAAGTTTGTTATTCTCTGTTCAAAGTGGGATATGCCCATTTCTGTTGCAGGTCCCTCCTCCTGAGTTCCAATCTATGTTTAATGACTACAATCAATTATATCCCACTTTTCTCCCCATGACATTTTGTCAATCATAATTGGGGTGGTGGGTTGTTTGTTTGTTTTTTTTTCTTTTATTATAATTTTCATTATTATTGTCAGTAACAAAATGTCCTGGAGCTCAACATTTCTATGGGAAAATCTATGCCCTATTCGGGTCTGTCAATTCTGTTCTGTAGTTTTTATTGCTTTGTGAAGAAAAGCACAGCAGAAGGGTCAGAAGCAAATAAGAGTGAAACTATTCAAAAGAATAACTGAAGAATGACACAAGTTTACCCTCCTCTTTATTCCCCCTTTTAAAGCTGAAGTAGCCCTTTGGGAAAATATGTTCCCACTCACTGTTGTGGGATACCCGAGGAGATGGCCATGGGATTATTTTGAAGATGCTTCTTCCTTATACTGCCTCCAGGTCTTGTGAGAAAAGCAAGTTGTCACTGCTGATCAGAGTGGACAAGTGAAACCACCAATATTTAGGCTTTTAGTAGGTAACAGTAAATGGACAAGGAAGCTTCGAAGTTTACTCCTTAATGGAGATAAATAGGGGAACTATTCACTGAGAGATTTGTATTGAGGAGCCAAGCCTATAAAAGTTGAGAAGGCTGGTGTATGTGTGAAGTCTAACAACTACCCTGCTCTATGGCCAAGTCAAAGCTGAAGGTGGGAATCAGGGGCTCCACTGCCAGCTCCTGGCTTTGTGCTCTATCATTTGGAATTATGGGGGTCATGGAATCAGATTTGCAGAATTGTTAGGAACCTCAAGGGTCATTTGCTTACAAAGTGAAGGGTCATGGCTTGCCCCTGAGTGGTATGTGATCAAGTAGTTTCCCATAATTGTGGATTGTCTTCAGCACCACTACATCCTACCCTTATCTCCCAACACTGCCCACTCTCCTTCCACCCTCTACAGTACAAGCATCCAGCCTTCCTTGTTTTGAGCTAGGTGGTGCCCCTTCAGCCTAATTTTAACCCACACAGGCATCCAAAGTAGTGGATATGCAATATCCTATTGGGAAAACTTCACACACTCTTTTAGGAAATCCATTATCTGCCTCCCAGATCATAAGAGGAAAAGGCTATGGAAAGGCAACTGGTCATGCTTTGTTGTCTAGGCTACTACTAAGGGGAAAGCATGGTTACCCTCCCCAAGCTCTACCCCTAGGCATAAATAGCTTGTCATCTTTATTGCAGATCTCATTGCATTATATATTCCTCCTCACACCCACTCTTTTCCTAAGCTTCTCTGTTATTGTCAAGAATACCACCATCCTTCCAGTCATATCAGGCTCACAACCTCAGTACAATGTTCACCTCTGCACATTCTCTCATCCCACATATTCAACTAATTGTCATATTTCATCATTTTTAGCTCTTTAACATCTTTTGAATATGACCATTTATTTCCATTCACCCTACTTCAGTCCTTCAGCCCCTTTCACTTGGACTCTTGAAATAGTCTCCTAAGTGGTTTAAGTCAGATCTTACCCTTCTCTGATTTGTGCTTTACATAAAGTTGCCAGAGAGTTTCCTAAAATGCAAGTCTGACTATGTCATTCCCCTGCTCAAGAAGATCCCATGTCTCCCTACTCACTCAACTAAGACCAAATAGTATTTCATCTTTTTTAATGGTTATATATGTAATATGTATATAGGTGTGTGTAATATGTATATGTGTGTATAGTACATAATTATTAGTAATGTAGTACAATATATAATTTACAAACAAGTAAACATATACATATTAGGGCACAGGGTATGTGTATATATATACATATACAGATATATACATGTATTTCTATAGTTATATTATTTGTGTATATTTATATATATACATATATATTTATTTTCTTAAAAGGGAGGAATGATAAAAAATGATCTAATTAAACTTCAACCTGCCTCTTGGCTTCCTTCTATAAGAAGGACCTCTGAGGAAGAAGCATGGCACTTTAAGGAAAACACTATATATGTATATATATATATATATATATATATATATATATATAATCAAAGGATCACATCTTTAGAACTGAAAGGGACCAGAAATGTTTTATATTCGAATCCCATCATTTAACAAATGAGGATACCAAGATGCAGAGAGAACAAGTGAGTTGTTCCAGCTCATGTAAGTTTGTGCCTGAAGCTGGATTTGAACCTTGGTGCTCTGAAATACAATCTAGTAGGTACTCTTTCCCCTCTATTGGTAGAGGATTCAATTCCTGACCTAGGGGAATGATACAAGCAAAGGCATGGAGGCGAGAATTGGAAGCAGTGGATAAAATTAAATTTTGTACATTTACCAAATCCTATAGTTTACTCTTTGATGTTGCCTCTTTCCTGTTTCTTCTTCAATAGAGAAACCCATGCAAATGCTTTGTGACAGAAGCAGTAAAAAGCAGCTGTACCTGAGAACAGCTGTGGGTTTACCTGTAGATTAATCGATCTCCCAAAGAATACCATAACTTAAAAAGGCCAAGGTCCCCCACTTCATCTGGGGCCATCTCTTGTCATCCTGATCTGTACCTCACCACTGGACCTTGATAGCTCCAGAGAAGAAAGTGAGGCTGGTGCCTTTGCACAGCCCTCCCTCACTTAAATCCAATTTACTTGTACGTTATGGCATCACTTCATGGTCCTGTTTGAGAATGGACAACCAACTTCTCCTTTGACCCCCCAATATGCTTTACACAGTGATTAGATAAAGCAACCCAAGAGTGTTTTCTGATGTGAGTCATATATTTAGCCACTTTTCACATAAGCTATGGGGTCACTTTATAGTGATGATTATGGATATCTTTAGAGCAAGAAGATTGGAGTACTTCCAAGGAACTGTGCTGAAACAATGCCCAGTGATCTATCCCCACCTTAATTCTTGTGAATGAGTCTTTGCTTCCCTCTGTGGTATCCCTTCAGTGCAAATTCCAGGGGAGATAGGGCCCTGGGTGAACAGGGACAACTGGGGGTTGTCCAATGATCTGTGCCTGTCTGTGGATGACAGGAGAAGCTGGGGCTTAGTCTGAGTTGATGTGGTTCTCTCAAGGGCAATGACTACAGAAAAAAAAGTAATATTGACTCAAATTAGTCATGTGTTGCAATTCTTAACATGAAGTCCAGGTTAAGAAGTTAAAGACTTTTTTGATAACTGTGTTTCAATATAATTAGTTTTATTTATATTAGGATGTATTTTATTTTATTCCATGGTTTTGAAAATTGGTCCATAGATTTCACCAGACTTCCAAAAAGGTCAATAAGAACAACAACAAAAAGGTTTGAGAAGCCCTGTTTAAGATACATATTTTAAATCCTATGCAGATAATTACTCAGCCATATCTCCTCTATACCTGGAACAATGACCTAGCCATCATAGAACTTAATAATTGCATGATGAATATATATGGTACCAGGATCCCCATCTCAATTGAGTGAGAAGTAATAATGATAGTAGTTAACATTGATATAGTGCCTGCAATGTGGCAGGCACTGTGCCAAGTCTGATCCTCACAACAACCCTGGGAGGTAAGTAATATTATTATCCCCACTTCACAAATGAGAAAACTGATACAAACATTTTTTAAAGTGACTTGCTAAGTGTCACATAGCAAGTAATTGTCTGAGATGATTTGAACTCAGGTCTTCCTGACTCTAGGTCCAGAGCTCTATTCATCATGCCAGGCACTGGCCCTCAAGAGAGAATAAGAACATGATTTCTCTTTACATTACCAGTACCCCAATACAGGTTCCCATCACTGTATAGTACTTTATCATGTAATTCACAAAACATAGAATCACAGCATCTCAAATTTAGAAGAGACCTCAGAGGCCATCTTGTCTAATATCATGCAAAAATTTTTTCTTCATAATATCAGAAAAATGGTAAAATTAATAAATAAATGAATGAGTAGTTGAATAAATAAATGCTAAACACCAGAACATTTTTGTTGTTGTTGTTGTTTTGGCCATTCCTCTCTTTACATCAGGAAGCCCCTACCTTAGTCACATTCCCCTGACATTGTTTCAACTCTATTTCATTGATGCTATACTATGACTAGATAACCTCTAATATCAGTTCTAGTTCTAAATTTGTGATCTATACTTGAAAGCCTCCAGCTACAGGGAATTCACTTCTCATCAAACTAACCTTTTTTTGCTTTTGTACAGTTCTCATTTTTATGAAATTTCTTCTTTTATTTTACTTTATAAGGTGCCAAAACCTGTTTCTTTGTCATTGTAATCTCTTGGCCCCTTTCTTGCTTTTTGGTCCCAGGAATCAAATACTTCTTTCACATGATACCTTACAAATATTTAACAGTAGCTGTTGTGTACCCCATGTCTTCTCTTTTCCAGGCTAAACACTCCTAATTCCTTCAATCAATCCTTGTATGGCACACTTTCCATTCCACCCACATTCCTAGTAGGCCTCCTTTGGAAACAATCCAGTTTCTCAACGTCCCTCTTAAAATGTAACTACCAGAAAGGAACGCAGTACTACGGAGAAAAGATGACTAAGGTACCTTTCTTATTTTAAACACTGTACTTTTAGGAATGTTAATCGAGGCAAAATTAGGTTCTAGGGCCATTTATCATACTGCTGACATAATAGAGTTAAGGTCCACTAGGACCCCTAGGTCTTTTTTGAAATTTGATGGTTTTTATTCATATTTCCTCCATCCTATATTTGAACAATTAATTATTGAAAACTGGTGAAAACAATTACATGTACATGTAATAAATTTTATCTTTTTAGCTTTAGCACACATTTTCTGTCTGTCAGGTTCTTTTTGGATCCCAATTCTGGCATCAAACATGTTATCCCTCCAACAAATGAATTCTGGACCTTTATGTAACTTGAATTCCTAATTAGGACTGGAATTAATAAAGGTAAGGAAGACAAGAGACATACATGTAGCTGTGGGATGCAGGGCAAGGTCGATAATTCCACTGATACTAAGTAAAGATCTAGGATGATTTGCATGGCTCTGATTCTGAGCACCAGAGGCATGATGGGAGATGAAAGGAATATTTTGATTCACCTAAATAAAAAGCAGGCCTAAGAGAACTTTTGCTTAAGGGGGGAGCAAGGTTTAAAAAAAAAGATTTTGACTTTCTTTGTGACTGTGAACTTGAATAACAAAAGAACTGAAGATGAACAATTAAGCTCTAGGCTTATTTCGGCCAGGTCAGTCACACAAAAGAGCACTAACATACTCTTTGAAGAAAATATCATCCCTAGCAACCTAAAACAGCTCTAGAGGATGAAAATAACTGAATGTAGAAGAAATCAAAAACCCAAGAGGCAAAGGTCATTAAGCCATCAGAGAAGAAACCCAGAAACAGATGATGGAAGGAGCTCTGTCATGAAACAGGACACGGGAGCTTCACAAGAGCAGGCTAGCAACAGTGTGGCATGATGGGTGTCTTGCTTAGTGAGCCAGGAGAGGTATTTCAACTGGGATGTAACCTTAAGAGCAGTCAGCATGGAAACCTGCAGGAAAGCATATTCTTTGCATATCAGAGATTTTTTCTTTTTCTTTTGGTTTTAAACTTCTCTATTCCATTTAATTGACATGTGTTCTGAATGCTATTTTGGATTTGTTCTGGAATACAATTGATTGTCAAGGGCTTGGAGCTACAGATCAGAATACAGGAGAATATAAAGACTACCTTAAACATGGCAAGGAGTAAGAGGTCCCAGAGCAATGGGAGAACTGAGAAAGAGCTTATGCGACACAGTGAAAAAAAATTAGTCTGGAAACAAGAAAAAATACAAAGGGGTCAGGGGGCAGGAGAATGCAGGTTGGTCATCTCTGAACAAGTTTCTATCAAATCAAGGGCAAATGGGAGCTGTTTTATGACATTAGTGAGGCATTGTTGAAAGGAAGCTTACCTTCCAAGTCCAAACTAATCCAATACTAAGAAAGAAAACACATGCTGGTTTCAGAGAAGAGGGGCAATCAATAGTTTCTAACAAACACTTCTTCCTTATAAACCAAAAAACGCAGCAGGTTTTCATGGAGATGAGTATCAGTGGCTCACAGGGGGAGAGGCGTTCTGAGGGCAGACATATTGTCTTTCAGATCACGACCTCCAAAGTATCCTAGCAATTCCTTGGAGCAAACACTTCAAGATCTGAGTTCAGGGGCGTATGGTTTCTTGTCTCTTTAACACTGTCAGTCAGGATTGCCCTGGAAGCATCATTACTCAGAATTTCACCTTGCAAATAAATAGCTCTGAACTGCAGCCAGAAGCATTGGGATCTCTCAAAGACATTATCTGGAAATAGTCGGTGGACGGCACCTACCGTCCCATTAATCATCCTCATGCTTACAGTGCTTCTTAATGGTTTTTATGGTTTATCCTTTGAACGCCAACAAAGAGTGTGATTTTTCCTGGCTTATTCTATTAAACAGAAATCAATATCTAATATAAATGTGCCGACGGTGGGATATTTGGAAAGGCCAGGAATGAGTGAGTGTTCCTGCTTTTCTCTTTCCTTGACTGAAATAGGAGGCAGAGGGTTGGGAGAGAAGTTGGGAGAAAGGGATTTTTAAATGAAGAATATGGAAGTGCCTACACTGTGTGTGTTATCCACCTGACTTAGTTATATGCCTATTCATTTATGTATATCTACAGATAGATTAGATAGATAAATAGACAGACAGATAGACAGACAGACAGATATAGATAGATGATAGATAGATAGCTCTTATAGATATGTTTTTTTTTTTCATTTTCAAGGAAGCTGGGTTCAAGAAGGGATCTAAAACTATGCAATGTCAATGCAGGAAAGCAAAAAAAAGATGCCAAATTTTCTCAAGGGTATACTTGAGGAAAATGAATGACTGGCAGGGTTTGTCCCAATGGGAGGAAAGCCAAATGGAAACTGTCTTTGACCTTTCTTCATATCCCCCAGTGTTTAGCATAGTCCCTGGTATATAGTAGGTGCTCAAGTAAATAACTATTGACTGACAGCCAAAAAAATTTATGTGGTGCCTTGACTTGGAATTCTCAGACTTTGGAGAACTCTAACAGACACTAGTCCAACCACCTAGTCACTTTTCAGCCTGCCAAGTGGTGACGATAGCCTTTTAAAAGTGATCTATACCCCACTAAGGAAGAAGCAACAGACACATTCTGCAGAGATGGATGTTCAAAATGTAAGATAAGTCTCTTCAACCTGGGGAAGACGTGTGAACAATTCAGTTCTGAAATTCATGGTCAGCATTTATGATGTCAGTCATTGACAGGAAGCAAAGCTGGCCGATATAAAGCCTTTTATTGGAGGACCTAAACTGGAGATAAAAACCCAATGGTAAAGCCTCATACTTAAAGAGTTGTCATTCTTATTTGGCAGGCAGGGAGAAGAAAAGTGAGGTACCTATACAACAAGTGACATGCTCACATTGATAAAACACATTGAATGCAGTTGTTTCTCAGCCAAAATCCAAGGTTTGGGGGAAAGAGGGTCTCAGAATTATTGTCAAGGCTCCTCACATCCATATGGGCATCAAACATTCATCATCATTTCAATTTTTAATTAGATCAAACAAAAATATGCAACATGACTCAGTATATAAACAAGCAAACAGCTTCTGTAGGTTGAATAAATAATGTGTGAAATACATATGTATTACTGTTTTCTACATAAATATAGGTCCTGTTGTGAGGAACATAATGCAAGTCTGAAAGTGTTACTTAATTCATAGCGTTTCTTTATATTTTCTCAATCAAAGGATACCAATACTACAACTATTTTCATGTGACTGTGAAAATTTTTGGAGTAAAAAGGGGTCCCCATACTTGAAAAAATTGGGAACCACTGCTTCAGTACAAAGAGTCTGGGGCTAGGAACAGTTTTCTGAATTCTCACCTTGGCTTAGCCTTATGTTTAGCTAATTTATGTAAATTTTACAAGTTTCTGCTACTTGTCTATAAAATAGAAATATAAGTGTTCTACTTACCTCAAAAACTTGTTTATAGATAGACATTTAAAAACACTATACCAGGGGTCTTCAGATTTCAAAGCTTTACCTAACATGCTCTTTACTGTTTGTAGAAGAAAAAACTTGAAAAGAAAAAACAAACTAGTTTGACTGTTTAAAAAAATATATAGGGGCAGCTAGATGGCACAATGAATAGAGCACCAGCCCTGGAGTCAGGAGGACCTGTGTTCAAATCCAGCCTAAGACACTTAAGACTTACTAGCCCTGTGACCTTGGGTAAGTTGCTTAACCCCAATTGCCCTCCAAGAAAAGGCAATATATACATACATACATACATACATCCATATATATATATATATGTATATATATATATATATACATATCTTTTGCTTTTACATCACCCATATTTCCCCCTGCATTCCTCTCATGAGCCCCACCCCGACCCAGACAGCTATCCTTTACTACAAAAAAATTTAGATAAGACAAAAGGAAAAAGAGGAAGATAGAAAGGCATTTAACAAAACTGATTAATACAGTAAAAAAAAAAAATCCGACATTACATGCAATGTTAAACATCCACAGGTTCTCCTACTTTTGCAAAGGTGTGTGTGTGTGTGTGTGTGTGTGTGTGTGTGTGTGTGTGTGTGTTGGGGGGAGATATCTTTTCTTAATATCTCTTCTTTGGGAATAAATTTCTCCTTTGTAATTTTGTGACATTTATTTCATATTGTTTTGTGGTCATTCTTTTGATTTACGTGGTTGTAATCAATCTGTATTTCTTTTCTTGTCTCTCCTTACTTCACTCTGCATCTGCCCATGTAAACCCTTCTGCACTTCTCTGTACTCATCATATTTGCCATTTCTCGTATTACAGAATTATTCTATTATATTCATGAACCACATTGCTTGACTTTTAAAGTCCCTCACTCCCCATTTGATACCAACTTATCACCTCAGGCTTATTACATAACCCTTTAAAAAAAATTTGCCCACTCTACAATCCTAGAGAACTGGCTTTCTTGATGTCCCTGATTCTTGTTTTTCTACCTCCTATCTCTGTGACCCTGAGGTTGTCTGTAATACATGCCCTCCTGACCTCCACCTTCCATCTTTTAGAATCACTAGCTATCTTCAAAGTTCAGCTCAAATCACCTCTCCTATATAAGGTCCTGATTCCCTGAGCTATTAGTGTCTCCCCTGCCACACCCCCCAAAATAACAAACAAATCTTATCCCATACTCATTTAGTATAAGGCAGCTTGGCAAAGTAGATAAAGAGCCTGCCTTGAGACCAATAGGATTTAGCTCTTAAGTCCTATCTATAACACATACACCAGGCAGCTAGGTGACACAGTGTGTAGAGTGCCAGGCTTGGAGTCATGGAGACCTGAGTTCAAATTTGGCCTTAAACACTTACTATCTGTGTGACCATGAGCCATTTAACCCTCTTTACCTCAGTTTCCTCATTTGTAAAATGAGATGGAGAAGGAAATGGCAAGCCACTCCGGTATTTTTGCCAAGAAAACCCCAGCGGGCTCACAAAGTATCAGACACAAGAGAACAATAAACAACAAAAATGACACACACTGGCTATGTGATCCCTGGGAGGGACACTTTAACCTCTCTCTGTGCTTTGGGAAATTCTCTAAGACTATAAAAGTTGAAGAGAAGGTACTGACCTGCATTGACAAAGTGGGGGTTCTTCCTTTGGGAGTTCCCTATACCAAAAGAATTACAGGTGCAGTACTAGTCTTTATCCCTTATTTTGTATTTATATATGTTTTGTATCTCTCTGGATTTGTACATATTGTTCCCTAGATAGAATATAAACCCCTGGAGGAAAAGGGAAGTTTTATTCTTGTCTGAGTAGCATGCCACCTGAACAGAGTCTGGCACATAGTAGGTTCTTAAAATGTGCTTGCTAAGTGAAGTGAGCAGAACCAGGACTATGTCTAACATAGTAACAGCAATATTGTATAATGATCAACTGTGAATGACTTAGCTATCCACAGCAGTACACCGATTGTAGATAATTCCAAAGGACTCCTGATGAAAAATGCTATCCATTTCCCAAGAATGAACTGATAGAATCTGAATGCAGATTAAAGCATACTGTTTTCCATGTCCTTTATTTGCTTCTGTTGGTTTTTTTTTGGGGGGGGGATTCTTTCACATCATGACAAATATGGAAATGTTTTGCATGATTGTGCATGTATAACCTATTGCTTACTCTTTCTGGGAGGGTGTAGACAAGAATGAGAGGGAGAAGATTTGGAATTCAAAAATTAAAAAAGAATGATAAAAATTGTCTTTACATGTAATTGGAAAAAACAAAATATTATTTTAAAAAGTACTTGCTGAATGATCATTAAGTGACTACCACCAATATAAAGTTTCCTCCCTTTAATTGTTCTGGGACTCTCTGTGTGGAGAAGGTAGCAGTGCCCTCTTCCTTAATGTATTTAGAGACTTATCTGTACTCTTACTTGCAGTAACACACTCTACTACCAATTTCCTACTAATCTCAAGATTTTTTTTGAAGAATTAAAAATCCATTCCTCCTTACAAAAAGGTTGGTGTCTCCTGCTCTATCTGCTAGTGTCTTCTAAAATCAATCATGTCTTTGGATCATCTTTCCCCAGTATAAAGTGTAACCCATTCATGCCTTTTTGTTCTGTGGTGTTTGGAGCAAACCTTCCATACGAGATTTACACATTGGTTAAGAAGTCATTCTTTGGTTAATTTAACATTCTATGGTGGCCTGTGCAGTTCTTGGACTACCCATCTGTTCTAACACCCTCTTGTCACATGTATGACATTGTTTTTATTAAATGCAGCAGCCATAGAACAAGTCCATTTCATCGGTTATAATCACTTGCCTTTGATTTTATCTCATTCTTCCTCTGTCAAATGAGAATAGTGATATTTATTAAAATTTGTGTGGTCCAGGAGATATAGCACAGATCCTGGAGTCAGGAAGATTCATCTTTGTGAGTTCAAATCCAACCTCAGACACATACTAGCTGTGTGACCCTGGCCAAGTGACTTAATCCTATTTGCCTCAGTTTCTTCATCTGTAAAATGAGCTGGAGAAGGAAAAGGGAAACCATTCAAGTATCTTTGCCAAGAAAACCCCAAATGGGGTCATGAAGGTCAAGATATAATTGAAAAATAAATGAACAATAAAGAGGTCTTTCCGACTCCCAGGCTGGCTCTCTATCCATTTTGCCTGATGACCCCTCTACAGCAACATAGTTATCAACATAGAGGGAGCTATGGAAAGTTATAGAGTCATATTTTCGGAGCACCTCTCTACAAATAACCTCAGTACTAGGAACTCTACATAAACAAGATTAAAGTTAAGGCCTCTGCCCTCTGGGAGTTAACAGTCAAATCAGGACAGGGTAAATGAGGTAAAAAGTTATTTGTGACCTTCTCTATTTTATAAGGGTTCAGAAAGCAGCATAAACTAGAAACAGAAAAGGCAGAAGTAGCTCTGTATGTTTAGAAACCTTTTAAAAGCAAAGCTAGTTTATGCCTTAAATGTCATGTAACAAGAGAGCAGATATAAGAGAAGTCAGGCTTTGGAAGTAATGAAAGGGAATTTCATTTTCTCAGAATTACAGAAAGAAAGATACAGGGACAAGCAAGTTGCACCACGGTGAATAAGAACAACAAACTATGGTGTTGGTATTCAAAGAACACCATGAAAAATTTTTGCCTGAGAAGCTGTGTATAAATGACTTCCAAGTTATATGTTCTCAGGCAAGAAATAGTAAAAGTAATTAACTAAAACTGATATGAGGTTAAAATATGACTTTCCTTCCACTGATTTTTCGAGAGCAATTGGGGATTTTTGCTCCACTAGCATTTTTCTTGCCATGGTGATGATGATGATGATGATGATGATGATGATGATGATGATGATGATGACGACGACGACAACGATAAATCTTTTAAATTTTTGGCAATTTGGGTTTTGTTAAATTCCATTTCAAAGCTGGACAAAGTGAAACTTCAAGTGTTAATTACTCTTCTCCCTCTTTCCTTCACTTTGTTATAGATATACTGAACTCCCAGATATAGGGACAGCAAAGCGATGCAGTGGATGGAATGCCTGGCCTAGCCTCAGGAAGATCTGAGTTCTAATCAGGCTTCAGACACTTTCCCTCTGTTTGTCTCAGTTTCCTTTTTTATAAAATGGAGATATAACAAGAGCATCTTCCTGCCAGGGTCATTGTGCAGATCAAATGGGTTAATAAAAATAAAGCATTGAGCACAGTGCCTGGCATGTAGCAAGCATTATGTACAGTTAGCTATTGATTATTATTATTATTTTACTACAGTACTTTTAAATTGCTTTTACTTTTCACCCCTGCTCTCTATCTTAGAAACCTTCCTTCAATGACTGCTGATTTTTTTTTTGAAACAGTTAAAAAGCAGATTCCACAGCACGACGCTTAACATTCTCTCTTTTGTGACTCCATCTTCCTCTGCCACCTTATTTCCTGCGATGTCTGAGACAAAGTCTCTATGGCAAATAAACCCAGATTATTAACTGTTCACTTAACTCCACACTCTGTCTCCTGCTTCACTGCATTCACTGAAGCTCTCCCCAGGACCTAGACTGCAGGCTTCTCTCCACCTCTCAAAATCTTTGACTTCCTGTAAGGTTTAACTCAGGTGCTTCCGTTTTCATGAGACGCCCTTCTCTGATCCCTGCCCTCAGTGTTCACTCCCTCGGTTTACCTTGCATGATTGTGTGTCCTCCAAATAAAATGTAAATTCAACAATTGATGCTTTCTCCCTCAGTTTACCTTGTATGATTTCATGTCTACATTGTATTTTCTCAAAAAATAGTAAGTTCCTCAAGAGTAGGAACCGTTTCTTTTTTGTCTTTCAATAGACACCTTGTACATCTCATAGTATAAACACAATAATCATTAATGTGTGTTGAATTGAACTGAATGTCATCCTATTTCTCTCCTCCATATTCTTCACTCACTATTAACTCCTCAGATATCCCTAATCCAGGGATTCTTAATAGTGTGTGTGTGTGTGTGTGTGTGTGTGTGTGTGTGTATGTCAAGAAACCCTTTGGTAGTCTGGTGAAACCTATGGTTCCCTACTCATAGTGTTTTTAAATACATAAATTAAGATACATAGGATTACAAAAGAAACTACCTGTACCAAAAAATATTGAAATATACACTTTTAAACTTCATGGGCCCCAGGTTAAGAATTCCAGGCTGCCAATGGTCTTCACAGTGGAGGGTGGGGCAAGCAGGTATGGCATTACCACATGGAGATTAGAGCATGACTCCAACTGGTGTGTGATCAACCAAAACCACTCTCACTTCAGCCAGACAGCCAATCCTGGAGTCTCCAGTAGAACCACACCTACTTTTCTTGAAAGTACTCCTAGTACTCCCACTCTGTCCCCTACCTTCCCCTCTGCGCCACCACATAATTGCTACCTTGGAACTCTAAGTAGCTGAAAAAGAGAAATGAATGAAATTAGTTTGAATCACTCAACTACTACAGGTACTTAAAACAGACCCCCAAGGCTACTGATGACTTCTTGTCCTCCACTTTTATCCCCAGGTAATACTGATTAATGTTAAGTATCATTAACATGTTTTACAAAAGACAGTTAAAATGTACCAAGTAAAGTGACACCCAAAAGGAAATGTGATTCAGGAAATGAACTAGTTAGCATTTACAGTAATTACCAGAGATTACTACCAAATTACTAACCAAATTGCTGGTAGAATGGCCACATTATTCTTCTCTTTGAAACATTTTGGGGTACCAATTTCAAGTAATTGTATATAATTTTCTTGACTGAGAAGAGATAGTAATTGGAAATTGACACTCATCCAGGTTACTTCCCTGTTTCCTCTACTCCCTCTGGTTTTAGAGTATGACCTTAATTGACTTGGGCTGTGCTTCCTTGCTTCCAAGCTAAACACAATTAGGAAGTGGTTCACAGCCTCCAAGCAATATGTTCCCAGAGCCATTCATGTACAGCATGTGATTTGAGAAGACCCTGTCCAAACTTGCTCTTCCACTCATCTCCTAAACTGTCTTCAATTTATAGATTCATTCCTCTCCAGATAACCTCTTTTGGGGTATAAATATCTCTAGGAGACAGTCACTAATGCCTTAGTGTAAACTAATATAGCAGAAGCCTTCTTGCAGTGACAAAAGAGGGACTCTATGAGACCCCTGGGCTCAGGTATCTGACGAAATTCACCTGCTTCCTAGTTCTGTTCAGGATCAATGTTGCATAACTCTAACAGGTCTGAAAGGAAGCTGGGTAAGACCCCAGCTAGTAGGGAAAAATAGATTTCCCAAGGGGGAAAATAGTAACATCACCAGTTCTAGAAGGGAGTGTGCAGCAAACTAAAGTAAAAATATCGTCTTCTCCCATCATCCTTTGCTGGATTTCCAAATTAACAGTCCCAACTCTGAATGCACAGTTACTTGCACATGCAGTGATGAAAAGTTGTGTTCCCAGATAAGGGAAAGCTATCTAACATAAGGCTACCACATTTTCCCCCTCACCAAATCTGGGAAATGCTACTCATTTGCATATTTACATGCATTTGCATATTGTGTTCAATAGCCCCTAACTATAAGTATGCAAAATAAGATAAATTAGTTCATTTTACTGTCATTGCTTTCAAGTCCTATAGTCAGGAACTAAAAAAGACTTAAGCCAACTCTCATTCTTCTTCTTTGCTTTTTCCAGGGCTTCCATGGCACCCTATTAAAGGTAAGTTCTAAAATAGCTCCCACAAATTAGGTCAGTCCCCGAATTGGTATCCAAGGTAGGACAAGGACAGAAAATGAACCTTCAACCCCCACTGCCTCCCCCCACCTAAAAGGAGATGTTTAGCCCTAATCCCCAAATGAGCACACTGTTTATAAAAGCATAAGCATTGTTTATAGAGAAGACTATAAAGCAAATTAGCTTTAGCAGAATCAAAGTAGCATACAAAGCAAAATCCCATCTGCTATGTATTTAGCAGAATTAAAAATATGTATAAGGACAAAGTCATTCTAGGAGGCAAGGAGGTCCTGACACCAATCAGGCAGTTTTGGAGGAATCTGGTGAATTCTAAGGTTACTGGGGGCTAAAGCTGTAGGAGCATCATCATGACTGAGGATAGTATAACCTGCCCTCATTGGGTTAATTTGCACATGGTGATAGGTCCATAAATCCAATGAAATTAATCATGGTCCCAGAAAGGGTTGCCTGGGGAGGTAACGGGTTCCCTTTTCCAAAGGTCTTCAAACAGAAGCCAGGTATGTTGTAGAGATTATATTTCAAGTTATAGACTTGACTGGATGGTCTTTTAAAGTGCTAAAATGCTGTGATTTTAAATAGTTTGGGCTGATACTCAGCTAGAATGATGTTGGTCTTTGTGACTCTCTTTCCACTTCTTTTCTTAACTTCCCTTTCTCTTTTGGGTAATTGAACTTCACATCCAGGATATCATCGTGTTTTTCAGGAGTACCCACTGGACTGGGGATGCATATTCCTTGATCTTTTTTGACATTTGACCTCCAGCAAATCTATATCTTATTCCATCAATTTTGCTTAGTGAGGGTGAACAAATCTATGTATAAATGAACATAAACTGCTTTATTCTTCCCCTAATAATATATAAACTTTAATAGGGACCATGTTGAGACAGTGCCATGATGTAACTCATGTTGGGAATTTCAGGACCTAGAGAAAGTGGGTGGGGAGAGAGCCATCAAATATGGAATATAAGGGCTAGCTATTCTACTTATTTATATAGTTCTGTCTTGTAAAAAAATGTTAGACTTAGAGTCAGGGAGACTTGACTTCGGATTTTGCTTCAGACACTAACTGTGTTACTCAGAGGAAATTGCTTAAACTCTCTCAGCCTCAGTTTTTTTTATCTATAAAATGGGGATTATAATAGTTCTTACCTCATAGGTTGTTGTAAGGATAAACACCTTTACAAACTATAAGGTGCTATGCAAATTCTATATATAAGTCCTATATAAATCACTTAATAAACATTTATTAAGCATCTACTATGTGCCAGGCATGTGCTGAGTGCTAGGGATACAAAAAGAATCAAAAGACAGTTCCTTTCTTCAAGAAGCTTACAATCTAATGGGGGAGACAGCAAGCTATATATGCAAAGCAAGCTATATACAGGATAAAAAAAATCACAGAGGGAAGGCACTGGAATTGGAAAAGGTTTCCTGCAGAAGGTGAGATTTTATTGGGATTAAAGGAAACCAGGGAGGTCAGTAGTAGGAGCAGAGGAGGGATAGCATTGCAGGAACAGGAGACAGCCAGAGAGAATGCCCAGAGCCAAGAAATGAAGTGTCTTGTTGTTGAATAGCTAGGAGGCTAGTGTTACTGGATCAAAGAGTACATGGCAAAGAGTAGAGTATAAGGGGACTGGAAAGGTAAGTAGGAAGCAGATTATGGAGGGATTTGAATACCAAACAGAACATTTTATATTTTATCCTGGAGGTAATAGGGAACAACTAGAGTTTATTGAGTAGAGGAGTTGACATGATCATAACTATGCTTTAAGAAAATCACTTTAATGACTGAATGGAGGATCAATGGGAATGGGTAGAGACTTGAATGGGCAGATACACCTGCACTAAAGTGGGTGGCAGTGTTAGAGAAAGAAGGGGGCATATTGAAGAGCTGTTGCAAAGGTGAAATCAACAGGTTGTGGTGACATCTTGGATATGGGGATGGTGAAAGATAGTGAGGAATCCAGGATGACTCCTAGGTTGTAAATCTCAGGGACCGGGAAAATAGTGTTGCCCCCTATAATAATGGGGATAGGGTGGAGTTAGAGGGAAAATAATAGGTTCTGTTTGGGTTATGTTGAGTTTAAGATATCTACTCGTCATCTAGTTCAAGATACCTGAAAGGCAGTTGAAGATGAGGAACTGGAGGTCAGTAGAAAATATGGGGGAAGAAAGGTAGATTTGAGAATCATCAGTATAGAGAAGGTAAATAAATTCATGGGAGCTAACAAGATCACCAAGCAAAGAAGCATAGAAGGAGAAGAGAAAGAGGACCCAGGACATAACTTTGAGGATTGTTATCACCACCACTAACACCACTACCACCACCACCATCATCATCATCATTAATGTCCTGTAAGAATTCTTATATCAAGGAAACAAAGACCTGGCTAATGTTGGTTAAAGTAGCACAATAAGGAATGCATAACTTGGTTTTGCTTATTTGGGACTCATCAATATACCTCTGTCTTTATCCCTACAAAAGGGGTAGTAAAGACACATACTTTCCATTAACTCCATTTGTGGCTACATCCTGAGATTGGGCCTTTCATTATGTCAGCTTTATTACTGCCATTGCTGTGAGCATACCCAGCTATCTCAAAGCTTGGAGGGTTTTTTTGGACAACTTGGCTGTGAATAGCGATTTACTGAATTCACATCAACACTCATCTGCTATTTTATTTGATTTCAGTGGGTGGTGTTGGTTCTAGCAAAGGGCTGTATATTTGGCTCATAAAGCAAGTGAGCCTGTTGTCTGTGTAAAGAATAAAGGCAATCATGTGAAATGCTCTTTCAGAAACCATAGGACTTTGGTGCGGTTTCGGTGTTAATGCTACAGCAAGATAACCATATGATTTTCAAATGCCTGAGGTGTTAGAATTTCCATTTCAATGCAGTTCCCAATTTTAGTTGAAACTTTCTGTCATTTATCATAGACATGATAGAGGGGGTAAGTCCATTGTGCAGGGAGGAAGGTGAGGGCATGTTGCCTAAAGAAGTTTGAAAGAGAATGAGCTAAACCTAGACTGGAAGCTCATAGCATATTTACTCTATAATTCTGGATTTTTGAAGGGCTCTTTTGCTCCTGAACAACAGCAGTGCTCCAACAGCACAATGCATTTGTGAAAACAAACACAAACCTGGTGTCCTTATTTCTTCCTTAAGTTAAAAGAAAGCTCCCTGAACTTTGATCATGAACGCCCTGTAGAGGATTTCCAACAGGACAAGAGGAGCACAGAATGAGAGCACAGGAATGGCACTCTGTGGTTATGAGGATTTACAATACATTCATTTCTGCAACAAGAATTTTATTAATGGCCTGGCACAACATGTTCCTTTACCCCAGCCATCTTCCAATCTTGCCAAACTGCTATTGCCAAAACACCTGCCCTAGGGCTATCCATCCTGATTAGTCAGAGTTATATTAGTTAGTTTGCCTGCCTCAGATGCTAGCTGTGTGACTCTGGGCAAGTCACTTAACCCAGTTTGCCTCAGTTCCTCATTTGTAAAATGATCTGGAGAAGGAAATGGGAAAGCATTCTAGTATCTTCCAAGAAAACCCCAAATGGGGTCAGGAAGAATCAGACAGAACTGCAAAATGACTAACCAACAAGAAACTTCATGAAGATTCTTTATCCTTTCCTTCACCACAATCCAAAACTCCTCCCACTTTCCTCCTCCACTTACTAAACCCTCCAAGCTTTGAGATAGCTGGGCGTCCTGCATATACATGCTCACAGCAATGGCAATAATAAAGCTGACATAATGAAAGGCCCAATCTCAGGATGTATCTACAAATGGAGTTAATGGAAAGTATGAGTCTTTACTACCCACTTTGTAGGGATAAAGACAGAGGTATCTTGATGAATTCCAAATAACCAAAAACAAAAGTTATGTATTCCTGCTCCACTTTAACTAGATCAACATCACCCCTACTTCTGGAAAGGGTCACTCAATCAAAAGCTCTACTCCCTGTGACTTCCCATGCAAAAATGCCCTAACCTAGTCACTACTTCCTTTCTATGTTCTCTCTTCTCTATTTGTGTAAGAGAGCAAGTTGAGTAAGTTGAAACTTTACTCCAAGAGTAAATCTCTTGGAGTGGAGGCACTGTTTCCGCAGAAGAGTTCAGTGGAAGACACAATACTAGGACGTGGGTCTTCTGACTCTCCATTCTGCTTACCTACATGAGCAATAAGATAACCGAAGAGGTTTCAGAGCCAAGGGGAAGGTTTTTTTGGTTTGTTTTGGATTGGGGTTTTTTTTTGTTTGTTTTTATTTTTTCAAGATAAATATATCTTTTTCAAGATAGAGATAACTTTTATAATGTTAAAGGAATAAGTAGACAAGAAGGAACAAGAGAGGAGACAGACACAGAGACAGAGAAAGCAAGAAAGAGGAGAGACAGAGAGGGAGAGAAAGAAAATGGAACTGACAGAGACTAAGAGAGAGAGTAAGGGCGTATAACAGAAAACGGGCTCAGAGCAGGTCAGGAGAGGACATGACCTAGAGCACAGAATAAGAGTCTTAAAAAAAAAAAAGCACAGGTATCACTTTCTCTAAGGAAGCAAGAGATGACTCAGGGTGCAAGGATAAATTGAGGTTGAAAGGGAAATGTAGTCGCAATAGGTGAAGGAACTCATGCCAAGTGTTTGAAAGTTTTCAGTAAAATAGGCAAAGTTATCCCTTGAGAATGAGGACACAAGAGAAAGAGGTGGGAGGGGGATTGGGAACAAGAGGACTACAGAAAAAAATGTGGAACATCTGCTATGGGGAAGATGATTGAGAATCAGTAATTTAATATTGAATTAGCCTCTGTAAGATATTTTAAAATAAAGTAATCAGTAGAGAATGCCCAGCTAATATTAGAACAACTTTACCTTTTAATCTCTATGATTCAATCTCTTAGCTTAACCAATTGAATCACTTTCAAGTATTTTTTTATTTTATTAGGCAAAGTAGGGGAAATGTAAAAGAAATTTTATATTTTATGATATAATATATAGTATTTATGTAGTGTAAATATGCATATATAGTACATATGTACATACTATATATAATACACACAAATATATGTATCTTTATATATACATCTATATTTTCCCTTATAATCAGGGAACTTAGAATAACCAGAGGTTTGGAATATTTTTTAAAAACCCTAAAATCATCAAAAACAACACATTGGCAAATGAAAAAAATATACATGAACAAAACCTCCTTTGACAATATTATCCTGAAAACTAAAAGAGTTGAGGGAAAGGGTGGCACCTCAGAAATGGATTGATTTTTGCAGTGCCTGAAATACATAAAGCAAAGACATTGTCTGAGACAGAGGCCTCTCATGGGTGGGCCATGATCCCCCTCCCACTAGCTGAGGGGGGAACTATATGCCCAGAGCTCATATGGCCTATTTGGTCCCCTGGAAACAGAACTACCTTCTAATTTGTGGACTTATATCTTTTTTTTTTTTTTAAAGCAATTGGGGTTAAGTAACTTGCTCAAGGTTACACGGCTAGTCATTATTTATGCGTGGGTGCTCATTTTCTGAGGCCAGATCTGATCTCGGGTCATCCAAACTCCAAGGCCGGTACTCTTACTCACTGCTCCACCTAGTCGCCCCTTTTAGGGCAATTGGGGTTAAGTAACTTGCCCAAGGTTACACGGCTAGGTTTTTGTTTGTGCGGATTAAGTGTCGGAGGCCGGCTCCGAACTCAGGTCCTTCTGATTCCAGGGCCGGCGCTCTATTCACTGCGCCACCTAGCCGCCCCGTGGACTTATATCTTATTGACTAAAGTCAGAACATTAAGAGACAGAAGACCTGGTTTGAGTTGTCGATCTGGGCCTGTGACTTTGAGTCTGGAGACTCAGTTTTCTCAACACTAAAACGGGAAACATAACAGCTGCACTGCCTACCTCATAGAGTTATTATTGAAGGATTGCTTTATGTGAAGTGAGAAGATTAGAAACCACAGATTGTCTTTCTTGAAGTGGGATAAGTATAATAGGGTAGAGAGGATAGAGCGGGAAGGAATCCATGTCCTGAAAAATATATTTGTGCATCATGTGTTTTTTTTTTTCTGCCTCTGGCAATGAGTTTAACAATAAGGCATTGTTGGAATTCATCTTCTTCACAGAATCACGGAATCCTAGAAATAGAAGGGCCATCCAGTTTAACCTGCGCCTGAACTCCATACCTAATATTGGGTCATTTAAGGTCACTTGAAAATCTCTAGTAAGGGAGAACCTATTACCTCCTAACTGTGTCAATTTGCCTTTTGAAGTTCCAATCTCAGGGGAATTTTCCTTAGAGCAAGCCCAAATCCACTGTCTATTCATTTTTCCTATTTCTGAACTCCAAGGACAAGTCTAAACTTTTTGTCTCATGACAACCCTCAAAATACTTGAAAACAGTCTGTCCCTGCTGAATATGGCTAAATATGTCTAGTTCCTCCTCTCCCTCTTTACCTCTACCTCTTGGTTTCCCTGGTTTCCTTCAAATGTCAGCTAAAAATCCCATTTTCTATAAGAAGTATTTCCCAAAACTCCTTAATGCTAGTGCCTTGCCTCAGAAATTTCCATTTATCATATATATATATATATATATATGTATATGTGTGTGTGTGTGTGTATGTATAATTTGTACATCGTTGATTGAATATTGTCCTCCCTGTTAGATTGTCAGCTCTTTGAAGGCAGGGATAATCATTTTGCTTTTCTTTGCATTCCCAGCACTTAGCATAGGGCATGGCACAAAATATACCTTTAATAAATGCTTTTTGACTTGACTTCCATCTCCCACTCCTTATATTGCACCATCATTGAGTTACCTTTTTTGGAATGCTCTCCACATCCTCAATTTTTGTCCTTAAATGTGTCCCTAAATGAACACAGTTCTTCAGGAGTGTTTAACCAGGCCAAGAGCACAGGGGATCTGTGACTGGACTTCTGTCTACTAAATGATTCTACCTTTCATCTCCATTTTGCAGTATAAAATAAATTACATAATATATCACTTTATAGTTTTCAAAATATATTTACTTTATCTCATTTAATCCTCACAGCCACTCTGTAAGGCAAATATGGCAACCATTTTTATTCTTATTTTACAAATGAAGAAATTCCCACTAAGAGAGGTTGCCAATTGCCTGAGAGCTCAGAAAAGGACCCGAGTCTTCTGACTCCAAGTTCAAGGCTCTAATAAGTGTAATGGAATCTTAGTGCCAGTCAACACACTATTATCACCACTCAAGAACACGACTCTGCTGCTTCTGCAAAGGGTGTTTTTGGCTAGATTTCACCATCTGCAATCTATTAAGAGACAACACTAATACTTGCCAAAAGAACAAGAGAAGGGAATATTTTAAAAAGCACACACTGGAAGTGAGGAACATTTACACATGGTCTGTTTACCTGACTAGATTTCAACATTTTATTTATGGGGAAAATGTGAAATTTAGCTCCCTAAAGATATATGATCAATCAGAAAACATGTAGTGAGTGCCTCGTGGTTGTTCAGTTGCTCAGTCATGTCTGATTTTTCATAACTCTATGGGCCAAGTGTTCATGGGGTTTTCTTGGCAAAGATAATGGAGTGGTTTGACATTTCTTTCTCCATTTTTATTCAGGCAGAAGCTAAGTGACTTACCCAGGGTCATGGTCAGATTTGATTCTGATCTTTCAGACTCCAGGACCAGTGCTCTGCCCACTGTACCACCCAGCTGCTCCCTAAGTGCCTACTCTAGGCCAAACACTGTTCTCAGTGCTGGAGACCGAAAAGATAAAATGAAAACATTCTTTTTCCCTCATGGTGCTTACAATCAATGGAGAAAACAACATATATATGTAGATGTATTTATGCATATATGTGTGCATATGTATGTATGTTTGTGTGTATATATGCATATGTGTATGTGTACATATACATGCACATACAGAGAGAACACAGATAGAACAGATATAATCTTGGCGTATGGGAGGCACTCCCAGCTAGGGTAAGGGAAGATTAGGGAAGGATTCATGGAAACAATAGTGTTTTAGAAGAATCTTTAAGAAAAGTAGGGACTCTAAGAGGCAAGGCTGAAAAGCAAGTGATTTCCAGGTATGGAGGGTAGCCAGGGCAGATGTACAGAAATGTGAGATGGCATGAGAG
Source organism: Gymnobelideus leadbeateri (assembly GCA_011680675.1). NCBI lineage: Eukaryota > Metazoa > Chordata > Mammalia > Diprotodontia > Petauridae > Gymnobelideus > Gymnobelideus leadbeateri. The sequence goes on along the minus strand of WOXC01009502.1, from coordinate 26,383 downwards.
GAATAGCAAGATGTCTAGTTTGGCTTGGTCATGGAGTATGCAAAAGGGTGGGGGGGAGGGGTGATAAGGTTGAAAAGGTAATATGGAGCCATGTGATAAAAAAAAATGCTAAATGGAGAAGTTTATATTTGATCTTAGAAGTAATAGAAAGACACTCGAATTTGTGGAGTAGAGAATGTCCCAGTGAGAGCTATGTTTTAGATGGAGTTCATCACAAGTAGTAAAATACAGAAGGCACATGAAGACAAACATTGACATTTTAATATGTAAAATGTTGTAGGAATTAACTTCGTTTGTTTTTTTAAATTATTTAGAAGATTTTAATGCTGGTCAGGAACACAATTACAACAGACGTTGTTTGAAGAATCCAGCAGGTACAAGCACAATTGGTAGCATAACAAAAAATACTGTTATTGAAACCTGTGTGACTTTACCCAAAGACATGATTTCATACAGCTAAAAGCGATGGCAGCTCAGCTCCCACCATTTTGGTAAATCACGGAGAATTTCCCTAGCAGACTGTTTTTCAGGAGAAGAAGCTGAGTTATGAAAACTGGAGGAGAATGTGCACAGAAAACAGAGACAGGACTCTGAGTGGTGCAACTAAAGCCATCTGCTATTTATCCTCTGTAGGAGATGGCAGTGCTTGCCCATTTATCTTCTGCCCCTCCTCTCATCTATATAAATTAACCTAACAATAAGACCCCCAGTAGTGGCCACCACCAAACAGTTACATCTCCCTGTGGGGTCAAGGGCATGAGATCTTCTCTTTAAGGAATTCTAACAGTGTCTGCGGGGCTCTCTGACTAATGCTGCATAGAATGCATACTGAAGGTAGATGCAGAATGTTGGGAGGCTTGCATTTTCAATACCTACATGAAACAGTATGGGTACCAACCGAAGGAAGCTAGCGTGTCCAATAGTCTAAAACCACATCTTGCTAATCACTATTCTCTTTGGGTGACTGAGTTAATTCATTCTCATGGTTATAGGCATGCTGTTTATATGGATATTTTTGGGGGGAGGAGGGGGTAAAATCAAGAAGGGAGTACACTTCACTTGATAATAACATTAGCTGCTTTGTGTACCATATTCTTTTGGCTATGAATGTCACAGTGAGCTGCATGGAAAAGAAAGTAACTGGTGGGGATTCGAAAAGGTCAGTCCAGTTGTCAGAAAATACCTATCTATAGTGGCTAAGTGAAATGGGCACAACTTCTGCAGGAATCATAGGAGAATAAGTGGCCTGGGTAGGTGATACAGTGAATAAAATGCCAGGTTGTTGTTGTTTGTCCTTCATTCTCAAAGAGGACAGTAACATCAGGGAAGTGATGCCGTGACATGCAAGTGAATTGGATTTAAGTTAGGGAGGGCTGTGCAAACTTTCCAGTCTCACTTTCTCTTCCAAAGCTACCTGGGTCCAATGGTGAGATATAGATCAGGATGACTGAAGATGGCCCTGGATGCAGTGGGAGTCCTTGGCTTTTTAAGGCTAAGGTCATTAACAGGTTTCAGTTTGACTGAGGCTAGGTAAGAAATAAGGCAGAGAATGACCTCTTTTACTAATTTAAAAAAATCAATCTGGGAGGGGAAGATCCCCAGGGTTTCTGGCCAAAATAGACAAAAAGTGTTATTTATATTCATTCTTTTTTTTTTTTAAAGCAATTGGGGTTAAGTAACTTGCTCAAGGTTACACGGCTAGTCATTATTTATGTGTGGGTGCTCATTTTCTGAGGCTGGATTTGATCTCGGGTCATCCCAACTCCGAGGCCGGCGCTCTTACTCACTGCGCCACCTAGCCGCTCCTTTAGGGCAATTGGGGTTAAGTAACTTGCCCAAGGTTACACGGCTAGGTTTTTGTTTTGTGTGGATTAAGTGTCTGAGGCGGGCTCCGAACTCAGGTCCTTCTGACTCCAGGGCCAGCGCTCTATTCACTGTGCCACCTAGCTGCCCCATATTTATATTTATTCTTAACCAATCAGGACCAATTTGGGTTTAAGGAATGGTCCTTAAGAAATAACAAATCTAACCCATAAAAATGTACATGGAAGGGAAGGGAAAAAAAGAAAGGAAAGAAATATCTGGCCAGTTCCAGTTGGGTTGCCAGTGTGGCACCTAGTGTCTTTGCCAAGAAAACCCCAAATGGAGTAATGAAGAGACAGACATAATTGAATAAGACCAAAAATAAAGGGTCAGGACTATAGTTTAGAAGACCTAAATCCAAATCTAGCCCGAGCTGCTTACTAAATGTATGATCCTGGGAAAGCTACTCAACCTCTGTATGCCTCAATATCCTCAACTATAAAATGGGAATGATAATAGCAGCTATCTCCTAGAGTGTGTTAAGGATTAAATGAGATAATAATTGTAAAGCACTTAGTACAGTGCCAGGCACATAGTAGACACTTTTTAAAAATCTCATATTCTTCCTCTTCCCTTTATGAGAGCATTTTCTAACTCTCCAGATAGGGGGCTTTCAGGAAAATTATTCCAGCTTTGTTGATCCATGCTGTGGGTCAGGATCCACTCAAAACTATTGCTCATGGGCCTCTAAGTAATGCAGTTAGTTTCACTGAATGAAAGGAAGACACAGTCCAAAGCAAAAGTCATTTCATCCAAAAGCACAACAGATCAAATAAAAATACACTCTGATGTACGGTGACACAAGCAGAATCAGAGGACCTAGATTAGAATCCTGCCCCTATTATCTGCTATATTTGGGACCCTGAGCAGGTTACCTCTCTTTCTTGGTCTTCAGTTTCCTCATAGGTAGAAATATGGAGGAATTCAGACTAGATGGCTTTTAATAGCAGCAGCAACAATAAGCATTTATATTGTGCCTTAATGTTTGCAAAGCAATTTACAAATATTGTCTCATTTAATCCTAGCAACAACTCTGGGAGGTAGATGCTATTATTTTTTGTGATTTTAAAGATGAGGAAACTAACTTGGAGAGAAGATGACTTGAGATTCAACCTTGCCTCAGATGTTTATTAGCTATATGATCCCAGGCCAGTCACTTTATCTTTATCAAACTCCATTTCTCCATCAATAAAATGGGGATAATACTACTTCACAGGGTTCTTATGAGAATCAAAGGAAGGAAAGAATTGAGACAGTAAAGGAAAGGGAAGGGAGAGGAAAAAAAGCAAAGGGAGAAGGAGGAAAGCGAGGGAGGAAAGAAGAGAGAGGGAGGAGGAAAGGAAGGAAGAAAAAAAGGGAGTAAGGAAAGAATGAAGGATGGAAGGAAACAAACATTTATTTAGCTTATACTATGTGTCAGGAATACTTCACAAATATTATCTCATTTGATCCTCACAACTCTGACACTGTCCCCATTATACAGTTGTGGAAACCGAGGCAAAGGTCAAATTAATTGGTTAGGGTCACACAGCTCATAAGTTTCTATGACTGGATTTGAACTCAGGCTTTACTGATTCTATGAGATAATATATGTAAAGTGTTTTGAGAGCCTCAAAACACTACCTAAATGTTAGCAATCATTATAATTATTCTTCTCAAGTTTGGTTTTGAAGGGATTATAAAAGGTGGTGGGGAAGAAAGAGAGCATCCCTGGTATGGGAAGCAGGCTGTGCAAAGATACAGAAGCAGAGCATAGAATACTATTTATGGGCAAATGCAAGGAAACTGATTTGATTGGAACTTAAAATGTGTGGTGGAGAGTAATGAATGAGCCCTGCAATACAGGTAAAAGCAAAGACTATGAAGATATTTAAGTACCAAGCAAAGAAGACTGTTTTTTTTTCTTTCTTAGAGTCAATAAGAAACCACCAAAGCTTCCTGTGCAGGGGGATTACATGGTCAGGCCTGTACTTTTGGAATATCAACTTGACAGTTTGTGGAAGATGGATTGGAGGGTGGAAAGGCTAGCTACAGGGAGACCAATTAGAAGGTAATTACAATAGTTCAGAATGGAGGTGCTCAGAGCCTGGGTGCTTTTCATATGAATGCAGTAAAGAGGACACATGCTATGTATGTTGTAAAACTAGAATTGACAAGATTTGGCAACTAATTAGATATGAGGGCAGGGAGAGTGAATGTAAGTTTAGTAAGGGATGATTTTGAAGTTGCAAATTCAGGTGACTGAAAAGATGGTGGTACCCTTGACAGAAACAGGGAATTTAGAAGGAGAAGTAGATTGGAGGGAAAGAATAATGTCTATCTGTGAGATGCTGAGGTTGAGATGCTAATGGGTTGTCCAGGTAGACATCCAAAACACAGTAGTGTGGGCCTAGGGGCTCTTCCCCCTTCAATTGAAGCAAAGGAGGAGGAGGAGGAGGAAGAAAAGAAGAAGAAGAAGAAGAAGAAGAAGAAGAAGAAGAAGAAGAAGAAGAAGAAGAAGAAGAAAGGGAGAGAAAAAGTAAGAAAGAAGAAAGAAATAAAGGAAAGAAAAAGAAAGAAGGAATGTGAGATGATGGTGTGTACATCTGAGGAACAGAATTTGGAAAAAGAGGGAGCTTGTGATAGATAGCCTCAATTTTTCTAGTAAAGTAAGAGGCAAGCTCTTCTAATGGAGTAGGAGAAGAGATAGTTCGGGTGGTTTGATAATAGAAGAGAAGGTTTGGAACGTACATTGTGTGGAACTTGGTAGAGGGCCAGTCAGGGAAGAGTAAAAGAACTGATGTTTAACAGTGAAGGTTCAATAGAGGTTTCATAACTAAGTCTGTAGTGGACCTATTCAGCATGACTATTTGACTTCCTTCAGTAGCTTTCAACTACATATGAAAAGGAATAAATAGAAAAGGTAGATGGTAAGAATAATCTAGAGGTGGGATCTGTAAAGGAATGAGGACTGATAAGTCAAGAGGAGCAAGAGACATGAGGTGACAGTAAAAAGCTGAATTGTTAATAGTCTGGTGAAGATTTTGAAGGAAAGAAAGTGAAGCCAGTGCAGGGATGATGGCTTAGGATAGCAGCGGGGATCAGAGTGGCTAGAGATGATGATAGGGATGGAGAATAGGTTTAGGAGGGTTAAACACAAGGAGAGTCAAGACAGGGAGGTCGTAATCTGAAAGAGGAATTTCAGAGTTTTTGACCAGAAAGATGGCAACTTGTAGGTGATGGTCACAAGGGTATGGCCATCCCTCTGGGATAGAGGTGGAGTGAATGCATAACAAATGATATTTGAGGAGGCTGATGAATTGCAAAGTCTTTTTGTTCTTGCCCCTAGCTCTATTTGCTTGCTGACCAGGGAGGATCTTGCGAGGAATAAGAACCTCCTTAACTAGCCCTATCCCATAGTTGTTTTCATTTTTTATTTTTTATTTTTTTAAATTGAGTCCTTGACATGGAGGCTGACAGAAAGTGACTAGCCCAGCTAGTAAATATTTGAGACAAAATTTGAACTCAAATTTTCCTGAAGATTCTAAGTACAATGCTCTTCTATCTAGTACCCTAGCTCCCTCTAAGCAGTGAGGGAATTGAGGGGATTCATTTCATCTTTCACCTGACACAGTGGTTCAAGACCCACTGCCTGTGAGAGACCTTTCCTGATTTCCCCAGTTATTATTTCTTCTTCCCCCTAAAATTTTTTGAAATATATATTGAATTTGCTTCGTAAGTGTTTTGCATTTAATTGTCTGTGTGCATGTTCCTCCATCTCCCAAGACCAGTAAAATGTAATCTGCCAGGAGTTAAGCCATCACCATTCTGTCCCTGGTTAGAAAACTGCTTCGTGTCATGGTTTGAGAAAGTTTTTAGATATGGAATTGTGAGAAAAGTGCTCCATAAGCCTCAGAGATGGATAAATGGGAGTTGTTGTTATTAGGTGAGTCATTCTTGGATCTTAGGATCCCAGAAATCCTTTCAGTTCTTTCATGCCAAATTTAGCATGAGTCTGTGATGTCATTGGATCACTGGGTTTGGATTAGGGCAGTCATGAAGAAGGAATTGGGGTTGGCTTGTTTCCAGGACATGACAAGTGAGTCAAAGAAGCATGGGGTCTTATGTTTAAAATTAGAAGGGATAATAAAAGGCATTTGGGAAGTGAGGTGGCACAGGGGGAAAATTACCAGACTTGAAGTCCAGAAGACCTGAGTTCAAATCCAGGCTCAGATACTTCCTAGCTGTGTGACTCCAGACAAGTCACTTAACCTCTGCCTGCCTCAGTTTCCTCATCTTAGAAATGGGGCAAATAATCTACCTCCTAGGGTTATTGTGAAGATCAAATGAAACAATATTTGTAAACTGCTTTGCAAACATTAAAGCAGAACAGAAATGCTTGCTTTTCTTTGCGTTTTGATGGGTCTGAATGAGCATAAATAGCAACTGTTTCTGTTTTGGATAAAAACTCTGTGGTTCTTCACCTCCCAGATTGATTTTTTTGTAAAGGCAAATTAGGCCATCTCTTACCTCAATTCCTACCTAGACTTTAATTACAGAATGGGAGTTGCATCAGACAAACTGAGACCTGGGAAAGACCTTAGCTTAAAAAGGCCACAGTCCCCCACTGCATCTGGGGTCACCACCAGTTTTCTTGACCGATGTCTTACCACTATACTCTGACGACTGAGGAGAGAGCGAGGCCGGTGACTTTGCACCTTTCTGCCTCACTTAAATCCAATTCACTTGCAAGTCAAGTGATATCATTGGTCCTCTTTGAGGAAAAAGTAAAAAAAAGTTTGTATTTGTTGTTGTTGCTATGGTTAAAAGCCATCTAAATGTGACCCTCTTATTATTTATACCCATGAGAAAACTGAAAATCAGATAGAGAGAAAAAGTGACCTACCCAAAGGCAATGAGGGATAAAAGCAGGATCTGAATTCAGGTTTTCTGAATCCAAATCCAGTACTCTTTCTACTGTATCCCAGGGAGGGAAGGAAGGGGAAAAAAAGGAAATAGGAAAACAGGAAAAATTAAGATTGCACCAGAATGAACCATATTATAGAGATTCCCTCACATTGAAGGCAAAGTCTGAAATCTGGACCAGAGTTTTTGCTTCAGCAAACATGTATTTAGCATGTGTCCTGTGCAAGACATTGTGCTTATTCTCACTTCTCTGTACAGAAAATATTTCATTTTAAATGAATAACTGAATGAGGTAATTCCCTTGGAATTCAGAGTCTGTGCCAATCTCCGACTTGTGAAAAGTAGAAGGAAGAAGACTTATGTTTTTAACTTACTTTATGGGCAGTGGGTGAGGAGGTAAGAGCATTGTTTATGGGGTTTTTGTTTTGTTTTATATACAAATGCATATACATATGTGCAATACACATATACGTGTATCATACATATATGCATATGTCTATACACATGCATCTGTAGGTATATGGGGGGAGAGTGTATTTACCATCCATCTACTTTCTTTGCAGAATAGAGGGAGAAAAGAAAATGTCATTTCTCTGGAGAGGCAACAAAAGGTCATTTGCTTGGGGAAAAAGGCTTCATCTTAAATAATGAAAGTTGTCTGTATTGTTCATCTCTCTGTTTGGTATGTTTTTTGGCTCCATCTCAGGCATCCCATAAATCACAGAAAATCACCTTCATATTCCTTGTCTTTGGAGGAGTTTCTTGTGGCTGCTTAGAGGCATAAGAATGGGCCAAGGCAAACATCTCTAATGTCTTCTTTCAAAACCAAAATGTATTTTAATAATTTAAAGCCGCAGTTCTTTCAGTCACTTGATAAATTATTCACAAATTTCACAACAAAAAAGGGGGGATCTGCTTCCTTTACAAGTTCTGGAACATTAAATCATGTCAGAAGAGATGAAAAGGACAAATCAGTCTTAAATGCTTAGAAATCACAGACTTGACTTCTTTATCTGAGTACAATGTCACTCAGTTACAGGGTGCTTAGTTGCTGGAGGTGGATTACCAGAATGTATATACAGGCACAGATAGAAGACAGTGGCAATAATTAGAAAGAAAAGTATACATTGCCTATCTCATTATTGAAAGATTAAATTTCTTTTTAAAAATTTTATTATTTATTTTTACATTCTTTTTTTTTAATTTTGAATTCTAAATTCTCTTCCTCCTTCTCGACCCTCCCCCAATATAATATGAATTATACATGTGAAATCATGGAAAACATTTCCCTATGACTCATATTGTAAGAAAAAGGCATGAAAAATAAAGTGAAAAGGTATATTCCATTTCCACACAGAGTTCATATATTTTTTACTTCTGGAGGCAGATATCATTTTTCATCCTAAGTCCCTTGGAATTTTCTTGGATCATTGTATTTATCAATGTAACAAAGTCCTCCACAGTTGATCATTATTACAATACTGCTATGACCATATACAATAATCTCCTGGTTCTGCTCTTTTCACTCTGCTTCAATCTATATAGGTCTTCCTGGTTTTTTCTGTCCTGCTCATCAATTTTTTTTTTTTTGCGTTTTGGAGGGCAATTGGGGTTAAGTAACTTGCCCAAGGTCACATGGCTAGGTTTTTGTTTGTTTGTGCCTTAAGTGTCTGAGGCCGGATCTGAACTCAGGTCCTTCTGACTCCAGGGCCAACGCTCTACTCACTTCGCCACCTAGCTGCCCCTGCTCATCATTTCTTAGAACACAACAGTATTCTATCACAATTATATACTGCAACTTATTCCTTCAATTGATGGTTATACCTTCAATTTCTAATTCTTTGCCCCCACAAAAAGAACTGCTAAAAATTACACGTGGGTCCTAAGATTAAATTTCATAGCAAGTAAATCCCAAAGCAAGAATGAACAGAAAATCCTGATTTTACTCAAGACATGAGATATAATAAAGGGAGCACTGGACAAGGAGTCAAAGCACCTAGGTTAGTGTTCAAGATCCACCACTCAATATCTACCTAGATGACCTTGGACAAATTCTTCTTCAATGCTTCTAAGCCTTAAGTTCCTCATCTATAAAATGGACATGATAATACTTGTACTACCTATGTGACAAGCCCATTTTGAGGATAAAAATGAGATGCTCTATGAAGAGGTTTATTATTGCTACAAATTGCTCTGCAAATATACATTATTATTGTTCCTAAAAGGGCAGGGTAACAAAAAATTGCATGTGTACAGATTCCTATTGTTCCTTAGATCAAACAAACCTCCCATTCCTTGCATCTTCCTACCAAGCAATTTGAAGGAGAAGTAGATGACATGCTGTTAAAATGTTCATCAGGCATAACCCCTGGATGCTTGGCAAGCTGGTACTTCTGACATTGCAGAACTAGAGTGCCTCTCTTAATAGAGGCTCTAGGGTTTGCATCCTGAATCGTAATGCCAACCTACTGTCCTTAGAATCTTTTAGCTGAGAATCACTCAGAACTTCACAAACAAGCAAACAAACAAAAGCAACCTAAATATGGAAGGAAACAGTGAAAGATTTAAGTGATTAAAAGTATCACAGCTAAAATGATTTAATAACCTTCCTTCCCAGTGGGCTATATTTCCCCTAGCTTTCTGTAAGTCCCAACTAAAATCCCACCTCCCACAGGAAGCCCTCCCCACCACCTTTTAATTCTAGCTTTCCTTCTCCTAACCCTATTATCCTGTATATAGCTTGTTTGTTTGCTTGTCATCTCCCCTTTTAGATTGTGAGCTCCTTGAGGGCAGAGACTGTCTTTTTTTTTTTAAAGCAATTGGGGTTAAGTAACTTGCTCAAGGTTACACAGTTAGTCATTATTTGTGTGTGGGTGATCATTTTCTGAGGCTGGTTTCGATCTCGGGTCATCCTAACTCCGAGGCCAGCGCTCTTACTCACTGCACCACCTAGCCACCCATAGAGACTGTCTTTTGCCTCTTTTTGTATCTCCAGTGCTCAGCATAATGCCAAACACAAGGTAGGACACTTAAAAAAATGTTTATTGAGTGGCTGACAGTAAATGTTTATCAGTTGGACTGGAGATAGGGTGGGGGGATAGCTACACAGGACACATTTCTAAATTTAATCTGCATTATTAATTTTTTCTCCCTCATCTTAAGGATAGACAACTAACAAAATAATAAGTCAAACTCTGATTTGTAGTGTTTGCAGATTGAAGAGTAAATTCTCCTACTAAAAATTTCCCGATTGGTTCTTGTGAGTCAATAGGAGATGACTTCAGTTAATCTCTGACTCCCAGTCACTAGTTTTAGCTGAATGATTGAAGGCTCACGATCTCCTCCTTTGTAATCATTATTACTATTAAGATAGCATGACGCTGCCCACTAGCTCTCTGCCTGCCCTATCCTTGTACTCTTTTGAGGCTGGCAAGGGTGGGAAGGCTTGTGAGTGAAACAACAATGGGGTTGGGGCTCTTTCCAATCCAAGGCTGCCAGCCATCCAAAAGGCTGAGTTGCAAACTTGAACGTAGTATCTACAGCTAGAAGCTAAAGAGTTTTCACATGCTTTAAGTGTAAAAGGGACTTTTTTTACTCTTAAAAAAAAACCCCAACAACCTAAAACACAGTTAGAGAATCAACCTTTGAGCCAAAAATGCCTGAGTTTCTGGTCCCCACGTGACACATGCTTGCTTGCTACCTGAGAGATTTGGGACAAATCATCTAATCTGTTAGGGTTACAACTAAATTAAATCTGTTAGTGTTCAAGTAAGGTTACAAATTACAGAACAGATACCGATCTACATTGGTAAAGGGAGTTTTCTCATTAGGATTTTCTCATGTCAACAAAATCCTTGATCTAGATCACACACACACACACACACACACACACACACACACACACACACACACACACACCCTGGATCATTGACTTGGGACCAGTTGAAACATTAAAGTTAATCTGACATTTTGAAAAAAGGATCCTGGAGGGAGCTTTTTAATCATTATTGATAATTCAACTCTGTTTTCTTGGGGATTTTATTTTAAAATCCAGTTTAACCTTCTTATGTCCAGACCCATAGAAATCTTATGACAGAGATATCCTTTGTCTGGTAGCTGGACCGTTCTAAGATCCTCCAATAGAATTTAAGTTCCTTAAAGTCAGAGGCCGTTTACTTTTAATCTTTGTAGCCCCAACATCTGACACATAGTAGGAGCTTAATAAATGCTTGTTGAACTTCCTCCAACCTCAAAAATGTTTACCCAAATATTCTTAGTTTCATTGAACAGCTTTATTTATCCAATTTTGTAATATTCCCTTTTAGGAGGAAATTAAAAAACTAAGTTGTTCTTAACCTTTTGGTGCTTCAGTTTCTTCATCTATAAAATGAAAGATATGGACTTGGATGATTTCTTAAGGTGCATTCCAATTCTAAATCTAAGACATTGTGAAACTGACCTTTAAGAAAACCATTGTTATTTTGATTGTTAATATAAGCACTTCTTTCTTCACTCCCTACTTTACCTCCCTGACCATCTCTACCATTACAATTTGAAGGTCATACAAGGTGAACTGTTAAATTGATGCTTTGTAATCATCCAGAAAGTTAAGCACTAAGGAATGAGTTTACTAAGAAAACATCAAATTGAATAACCACTTAAAAAAACCTGCTTGTTTTACTGTTACCAAATCAATAGATACAGTGAATATTCTAGATTTGCAGGATCTATATTTCCAGCAAGGCATTTGATGGTCTCTCACACTATCTTTGTGAACAGGATAGAGAAATGTGGCTTAGATGACAGTACAGTTAAGTAGATTCATAACTGGTTGAAATACAAGACCCAAAGTATATTGATTAATGAATTAATGTCAACCAGTAAAGAATTCTCTAGAATCATGCCATAGGGCTCTAATCTTGTCCTTGTTCTGAGCAAAATTAGCAATTAGGACAAAAAAAATGAAGGCATATCCATTAAATTAATTGATGATTCAAAGTTGGGAGGAGTGGCTTAAAAATTGAATGGCAAAATTAGGTTAAAGAAATATTGTAAAAAGTTGGAACAATAGAACAAAGCTAATGAATATTTTTAATAGGGATAGATGGAAAATGCTAAATTTAGGATAAAAAAATCAACTGGTAACATATAGGAAGGGGGATGTGTTGCTTAACAATAGTTTGTATGAAAATGATTAAGATTGCGATGGATACTTAATATAACTCAACAATACAATGTCCAAAAAGACAATACAAGCTTGGGTTACATTTATAGAAGAAGTTCCAAAAGAAAAGTGATGCTAGGGGGGGTGGAGCCAAGATGGCGGAGTAGAAACAGCTCATCCAAGCCACTCTGCCCCCACATTCCCCCCAAACGATGTAAAAGGGGACTCTGAACAACTTCTGGAGCCCCAGCACCCACAGAACGACACAGAGAAGCTAAACTCCCGCTGAGGACAGCCCAGCAGACCTGCAGGAAGGACCAGCGCAGTGGTCTGGGACCTGGCAGCGCGCAGAGCGCAGGAGCCGAGCCGAGCCGAGCCCAGGTCTGCATGAGCCGAGGTTTTAGCCCCAGGGCAGCAGGGCCAGCAGCCAGCTGGAGGAACCCCAGAACACCAGGAGCTGTGGCGACTCCAGAATTATCAACATAGACTTTCCTGGGACAAAGTAAGAGGTTAGTGTCCTATGGACTTTGGGACTGGTATTAGGGAATGTGTCGGCTCCCTCCCCTGGGGGCTAGAAGCCGCTGAGGACAAACGCCATTTTGTAGTTTTCAGAGGCAGCTTCCGCTCCCAGCCTGCAAATTTGTAGGGAGATCCAGCAATCAGTCTTGGGGGGGGGGGGTAATCGCTCTTGCTTTAACCTCCCTGGATCTGGATTGTGATCTAGGGTGGAAGTTGTGGGTGGGTTTACAGCTTACCAGAAACGGAAGTTGCCCCCCACACGTTCGGGACGAAAATTCCTCTATCCGGCCTTAAAGCCATAGTGTGGCAACAAGCCCAAAAGTCAAGCAATTAAGTGGCAACATGCCAGGGCAAAGGAAACAGAAAAATGCAACCCTAGACTCCTATTTTGGGGGCATAGAGCAGGAAAAGGACTGTGAGGTCAGAAGTCCTGCTCCAAAAGCCCCAGGGAAACCATGAGCGGGTTGCAGGCCATAGAGGACCTTAAGAAGGACTTTAAAAATCAAATAAGAGAAGTGGAGGAAAAATTGGAAAGAGAAATGAGAAGGATGCAGGAAAAGTATGAAATGAGGGTCAACAGTCTGACCGAGGAAAACAACACCTTAAAAAATAGGCTAACTCAAATGGCAAAGGAGGCCCAAAAGGGCAATGAGGAGAAGAATGCCTTAAAAAGTCGAATTTGCCAGATGGAAAAAGAATCTCAAAAGTTCACTGAGGAGATTCATTCCTTCAAAGTTAGACTGGAGCAAATGGAAACTAATGACTTTATGAGAAATCAAGATGCTGTTAAGCAGATCCAAACAAATGAAAGATTAGAAGGCAATGTTAAATATCTCATGGGAAAAACCACTGACCTGGAGAATAGATCCAGGAGAGACAATTTAAAAATTATTGGACGACCTGAAAGCCATGATCAAGGAAAGAACCTAGAAATCACCCTTCAAGAAATTCTCAAGGAATACTGCCCTGATGTTTTAGATCCAGAGGGCAAAATAGAGGTTGAAAGAATCCACCGATCACCTCCTGAAAAAGACCCCAAAAAGAAAACTCCCAGGAATATTATAGCCAGGTTCCAGAATCCCCAGATCAAGGAGAAAATACTTCAAGTGGCCAGGAAGAAACAATTTCAATATTGTGGAAAAACAATCAGAATAGCCCAGGACCTGGCGGCTTCTACACTGAGGGATCGAAGGGCATGGAATATGATATTCCAGAGGGCAAAAGAACTGGGAATGAACCCACGGCTCACCTACCCAACAAAACTGAGTATTTTGTTTCAGGGGAAAATATGGTCATTCAGTGGTATAGAGGACTTTCAAGCATTCTTGAGGGAAAAAACCAGAATTGAATAGAAAATTTGACACCCAGACACAGGAAGGAAGAAATGCCTGAGAAGGTAATCAGGGAAAAGAAATCAAAAGGAACTTATCAAAGTTGAACTATTTACATTCCTATATGGAAAAGTAATAACTGTGACTGATGATATCTTTCTCACTATGAAAATAATGGAAGAAGGGGGTGTGGTCATATGAATTCATATGTGAATGTGTGTGTATATGGTTACAGTTATATATGGATAGAGGGCATAAGTTGAATTTGTTGGGAAGGGAGAATACTCCAGGGATGAAATTATGAGGTGAGAGAGGAAAGTGGCAAGAGGAGATGGGGAGAGACAGGGTAGTGTAAACTATCCCATGCAGAAGAAGCAAGGGGAAGTGGTTGCAAAAGAGGGGGAGAATAAGGAAGGCTAAAAAGGCAAAACCACATTCAAACTGAATTTGGTTCAGGGAGAAAATGACATTCATAGTAAATGGGATATCTCAACCTGCAGCAGGATAGGGGGAAGGGGGATGGGAGGAGGGATGATGGATGGGAGGGCATCCTTGGGGGGAGGGGAGGTTGGAAGTCCCCACTATAAAAAGAGGGACAGGATCATGTAGGGAATGGACCAGGTGGGGGGTGGGATGAGTGGGAGGGAATTATAAGCAGCCTTGTACAATATATCTACTATGATAATGTTTTGCATGGCTAGACATGTACAACATATACTGAATTACTTATCTCCCCAGAGGGAATGGGTGACAAGGGAGGAAGGAAATGGATCTGAAATTCAAGGTCGTAACATTAAATGTTTCAAATATATATAAATACTATTATTAATACTCTTTTGCCTATAATTGGGAGATAAGATGTGCAGGCATTGGGATACAAAGATTCATCTTCCTCTAATGGAAAAGTTGATGGGGGTATGGGAGAAGGTATGGGAGAGAGCAGATTGGAGGAAGCGATATCTTGTGGGACTGCTATTCTGGGAGGTTGGGTAGGGGAATAATGGGGGGAAAATGATTGTAACTCAAAATCTGGTGGAAATGAATGATGTAAAACAGAAGTTAATAAAGCATTTGTTTAAGAAAAAAAAAAGTGATGCTACACCTATATTCTGTCCTTGCTGTGTTCATTTCAAGCACTGAGCCTTCATGGGGACACTAACAATCTTGAGTATGTCCAGAATAGGATAGGGACTGAGATTATGAAGGGTCTAGAAAACATTTCATATGTAAGTTTCCATTTTTATAGCATTTTGAGATTTTCAAAGCACGTTCCTAACAACAATCCGATGAGGTCAATAGTGAAAGTTGTATTATCCCCATTTTAAAGATTAGAATTAGGAAATTGGCTGCTGGAAGGCAACTAGGTTGGAATGGATAAAAGACTAAACTTGAAGTCAGAAGACTCCATTTTCATGAGTTTAAATCTGGCCTCAGATACTTAGTAGCTGTGTGACCCTGGGCAAGTCACTTTAATGCTATTTGCCTTGGTTTCCTCATCTGTAAAACTAGCTGCAGAAGGAATTAGCAAACCACTCCAGTATCTTTGCCAAGAAAACCCAAAATGTGGTCATGAAAAGTTGGATACAACTGAAAGCACTCAACAACAAGTTTAAAGAGATTCAAATACTTATCCACAGTCACACAGCTTCTAAGTGACAGCTTCCAAATTCAAAGTTGCATGTTCTGATTGCCAGGCCATGATTATTTTTACTAAATGAAGCTTCCTCACTATATTTAGGACAGGAAAAAAGGGAAAGGGAAAGAATAATTTTAAAAAAGAATTCCTAGGTGAGCTTGATTTTCAAAACATGGGGATTGGAAGAGATAAGAAAGTCTGTGGAGTCCTCCATAGAATCCTTTTGTAAACATGAGAATCATATAGCCTATAAATAGATTATGTGATTAAATAACTCCCTTCCCACTGAATGAACATTCTGGGTATTATATAATTCCTTTTTGTTATATATAGGAAAGAATCTTATGAATATTCTATGTAAATGAATGGCTTGTAAATGTTCATTTATGAAGGAGAAGCAATCAATGTAGAGACTGATGGGGAGGAAGGAAGCCATACAAGAGAAGAAAATCATTGGGCCCAGCCTCCTAGGAGTCAGGATTGGAGAAAAAGAACATGAAATGAAGAAGTTATGACGAAGGTTTGCTGGGAGCATCTAAAATGAAGAGTTGTCCAATGGGTCTTTTGTACATGGGGTCTTGAAAGAGCACTTGAAAGATCAAGATATAGTTCAGCCTGAAATCAAAGACAGACTCTAAAGAACAAGAGGTAAATGACTGTCTGTCCTTAGTGATCACAGAAATGCAAACAAGCAGGTAGTCACCAAGTTGTGAGGGGAAGGAGACAAAAAGTAAGAAGCTAAAACTAGGAGAAAAAAGGGGAGGGGACTCCCAGAGAAGCAGGTAGAGAAGCATTTAGAGTGGACAGAACTGAGCCCAGAGAGCTAAATGGAAATAACAAGACCAAGAAAAATCTCCCAGTGAGGCATCTCTTAGGTAGACAAGACATGATTCTGTAACTAGACTTTGTAGCTTCAAATTCCCTACCTAGATATGGGTTATACAGTGATAATCCTCACACTGTAGTAACAAAACTTGTATAGTGTAAACTGTCATCTGAGTTCCGATGGAGGAAAGGAACAGAAGAGATAATGGCAGCTAGGTGGCACAGTGGATAGAGCAGTGGGCCTACACTCAAGAAGACTCATTTTCCTGAGTTCAAATGTGGCCTCAGACACTGACCATCTGGGCGACCTTGGACAAGTCACTTAATCCTGTTTGCCTCACTTTTCTCATCTGTAAAATGAGCTAGAGAAGCAAATGACTAAACCGCTCTATTATCTTTATCAAGAATACCTCAAATGAGGTCACAAAGGGTCAGATATGGCTGAACAACAACAAAAGAGAAGCTGACGGAAAAAGCTATAGCCCCAAGGGGCTCCCTTCCCAGCCTCAGCAGCAAAAGTAATGAACGACCAAAAAGAATCATGTCCAAATTCATTTTTTAATGAAAATATGGATTTTAATACATTGAGTTTTCTTCAAGTAAGATAAATCTAATTCAAAACTTCACCTAGGATAGATGATCCCATCTATTTATAATATTGAAGTCATAAAGACCATAGGTTAGAGGAAGCCTGGGGAAGTGGATAGGTTACTGTGTTTGGAATCAGCAAGAGCTGAGTTCAGAGGCCTCTGGTCTCTGACACTAAGAGTTGGACCTTGCCAGACAGACAGATTTACCCTCTGCTTCAGGCAACTCCAAGTATTATTGATAGAAGACACTCCCATACCAGAAAACTCTTACACTGGGGCTAAATATAATGGAGCATTCCCACATGTATCATTGGATTTAGAATTGAATGGGACCTTAGAGATCAGGGCTACTAAGCGATAAAGTGGATAGTGCACCAGGCCTGGAGTCAGGAAGACCTGAGTTCTAAACCAGCCTCAGATACTTAATAACTGTGTGACTCTGGGCAAGTCATTTGACCCCTATTTGCTTCAGTTTCCTCATCTGTAAAACAAGGGTCCTAATAGTACCCTTTCCCATGTTGTTGTGAGGATCATATGAAGATAATTCTTAGCGTAATGCCTGCCACATAGTTTTCAATATGTGTGTGTATAGATAGATATAGATACATATATCTGAATATGTATATGTGTATATACACACACTTAATCATTTTATTAATCCCTTCATTTTTCAGATAAGGAAACTGAGGCCCACAAAGATTAAGTGACTTACAGCTAGGCACATAGGTAACCAGTAGTAGAATTGAGTTTCAAAAATAGGTTCTCTGATCCAGCAGCTCTTTCCACTCTTTCAGGCTGTTTCTCATGGAAATAAATGTCTGGTCCTTTTAACTGTTTCATTCACCAGGATTCATTCTGATATTTCCTTCATCTAAAACTCAATATATGTCTACTTTCTTTTGTAACATCTTGTTTATTCAGGGTCATTGGCTCAAAGGTGAGGGACAACTGATTAAAATCCAGTGAGAGTCTAACTTGGACTGGGAAATATCCAGCATTACTTTAAAGGGAGAAAAAAAAAGCTCGACTTTCACACTTAGCTGGAAAATAGCCTGATCATCTGCTTGGCAAGCTTGCCAGTCATCTTCCCTATTCAGGAAGCACTCTTCATCCATTTGACTATTAATAGGGCATTAACTGCAGCAGAGGAGGATGTATTAATATGTAATCGGGTGACTGATGATATGAACTACCTAGATATTCACTCTGGGTCCAAATGCCTCTCTAACACTAGATATAACAATAATAATAATAATAATAATAATAATAACAATAATAATATTTTAACCCTTAACATTACCACAATTAATTCTTCATTCCATTCTTCAGATTCTTTGAATGGGATGCTATCTTGACAGATTTATTTTGGTTGAAATGACTAATTGAATATAGCTCTCCTTTCTTTGCAATTTGTGACCTCAGATGGTTGTGGGAATAAATGCAATTTGGAGCATTATTTCCCAGCAGCCACGGCTGCTTCTCTGGGGATTCAGTGTTCTTTCTATTGGTGAACCACCTCCCCACAAAGACTATTAAACCAGGAGTCGGGTTTGGATACCAGGTTACTGTTTCTATCAGTCTCAATTTCCAAGTTAAATGTAATTCTAACGCAAGAAATATTAGTAGTTTGCAACACAACCTGCAGCTGGCCACATACTTAGACTGAGAAAGAGGCTCAGGAGACGCTGCTGACTGGACACAGCTGGCTGGGCCCTTCTCATTTTGACCTAGTTAGCAGCTCTGGCTCCCCCGGGGGCAGTCTGGAGGTGGTAATTAAGGCTGTGTAAAACTCTCCTAATGAAACCCCTAAAGAGGAAGAAGCAAAATTGTTGGGTTTGGGGTTTTCCTCCAGACCTAAAATTCTGGCTAAACTTGTCAAAAGTTTTCAGAGCAGAGAGGAAACTTTGGAGTCTAGATCAGAGGTTGAAGTTTACCTGAATGTCTCTCCATTAAGTTGTGAATTCAAAGGGAACCTTGAGATGTTTGAATCTTCTCCTGCCTATTTAGCTGAAGGTTGTAGCCCAATGGACACTTGAATTTCACCACCTGCAGCTGGGTGGTCAGCCTCACTTTAAGGAAAAACAATGATATCCTACTCATTTGCGCTATGTTTGCTTCACTATTCAGCTAAACCAGAAGTCAGCAGCAAAGAGGTCTAGTCTGGGCTACTGAACAGTCGAGGTGGTTACCCTCTCTGGACCACAGTCTTCTAATATGTAAAATGAAGGTGTTAGACTAAATCAGGAGTTCTTAATTTTTTTGCATGTGTCATGGACCCCTTTTGGCATTACATTAAGGCTTATGGGCCATTTCTCTGAATAATGTTTTTAAATAATTGAAGGAAAGCCTAAGTTCCATTTAGAGGTTAGTGAAAATAATGGTGTCTTTTTTTTCATCCAAATTCATGGATCCTCTGAAATAGAGGTTAACCACAGGTTAAAAACCCCTATATTAGGTGATCTCTGTTTTTAAAAATTAATTTGTTTAACTTTTAATATGTGAAATAAAACAAGAATTTCCCTAACAGTGTAATTTTTAAAAATGATTGCACATGAAAAAAGGTGGTCTCTTAAAGTACCCTTTGCAGCCCTGAGCTCTGTGAGTCGGGGTTGAATCCTGGCCCTGCCCGAGCAATGGCTACTGTGAACAAATAAATCTCTTGACTCCTCTGGGCATTAGTTTTCTCATCTGCAAAATGAGGAGAACAAACAGGGTTGTTTTATTGTAAACCTTAAATCAACAAACGCTTTTTATTTACTGTTATCTCCTGTACAAGTGAGGCCCTTTAGAAATTTGTCAGAGTACAAAGGCACGGACTTCACCATTGCTCCCTTCTAGCCCTTTCTCTGCTATTCCCCTATATTTCTCATTATTTTCTGCCCTAATATGGGTAGTGGAGCTTTTCATCAATATATTAATACATTGTTAAAAAAAAATAAAAGCTCACGGAAAGAACACATGTCTCTTTGCTAAAAGAACATTTTGTCTGTGCAGCTAGTGAGGGCCCGGTGGGCAGATTCTCATTAGAATGCTTTACAATAATATCAATCAGTATTAAAAATGTATGTTCTACTCAATTTTTAAAGCATCTTAAATAAATCTTTAAATAAAGTTATTTTGTTTTATCCACAGGACCCTGTGGACACCCCATAAGGGCACCTCCCTCCTCAAATGCAGCCTCAAGCTACTGAACGTAAGAACTTGTCTCAGAAAACCACTCATTGGGTGGTCTTGCCTTCAATGGAGTCAGGTCTTCTGAGTGCTGTTAATTCTTTCATGCGGCAGCGGAGTTCCAGAATAAAGAAGCATGATTCTATTGGCCTCATGTGATGTAGTGAAATGCTGCACGGGGGCAGCACCCTAATCCACACCCTCCTAATTCCATATTCTTGAGATGCAAGGATATGTCTTCTATTTCAGGGGAAAGGTACAGTGAAAATGAAGGCAGGGGTCTGAAGGTCTCTCCCATATCATAGATTACAAGACTGGACAAGAATGCCGGTTGACAAGTATTTATTAAGTGTCTTATATGTATGGAATACTTTGGTGTAGGCATGGAAAGGAAACTAAGTTATCAAAGGCAAGGTCCCTGACCTCTTGGTCTAGTAAGGCTATCTCCAGATGACACTATTAGAACTGTGATTTCACTAGTATAGGGGACTCCTGATAAGTAAACCCCCTCTATCAATGAAAACTGGCTCTTAGAGTCTGAGAGGGTCATCTGGGGCACTGAGAGGTTAAGTAACCCTAGAGGTTAAGTTGGCCAGGGACACACACAACCATTACATGTCAGATCAGAACTGATCTCCCTAATTCCAAGGCCAGTTTTCATTATGCTTTGGACTACTGCTGATAGATAATTCTATTTTTTTTAGTCATTTTTAGTCATATCTGACTCTCTGTGATCCCATTTGGAGTTTTCTTGGCAAAGATACTGGAGTGGTTTGCCACTTCCTTCTCCAGTTCACTTTACAGATAAGAAAACTGAGGCAAACAGGGTTAAGTGATTTGCCAAGGGTCACAGCTAGTAAGTGTCTGAGGCTAGATTTGATATCAGGAAGAGACTCTTCTTGACTCCAAACCCAGCACTCCATCCCCTGTACCACCTAGCTGTTCAATGTTTATAATACACAATATTAAATGAGACCTTTCTACTTTAGGGTTTATGAAATACTATCCAAAATATTTAATCTCCAAATGGTTTCCCATCTTAATGTCATGGCTCTCAGAAGACCAGTACTGGATATCACCAAGTGTAAGATCTGTTCTTACCCTCCCCCCAAAAAAAGAGAAAAGGAAAGAAAAAAAACCCTAGTTGAACAAGCAAGGATTCCAGGAATGGTAATATCCCCAAATAATACCATTGGCCTTCAAAATCCCAAGATTCTACTCTAGACAGCATTAGGTCTAGTCCAGATGAGGAAATGCAGACCCAAAGAGATAAACTGACTTGGCCTAGATCATAGAGTCAGGACTGGAACCAGGACTTTCTAACTCCAAATCCATCATTTTTTCCATTACTCTAAATGTGCACCTTTCTCTTCTTCCCACAGAAGGTACAAGGCCTTGGCTCCCTGGCACCCCCTTCTGGTTTCTTGTTGCAACCCACCTCTCATCTCAATATTTTCTTGATATACCCAGTTTAAGGAAAGATTAAAGGTGTTTTTTTTTTCCTTCTTCCTTGTCCTAGCCCATGAAAATGGCACAACCCTTCTTTAAGTGTTTTTAAGTTAAAAAATAGTAGTAGGCACTACAGGGAAATATATAAGGGAATTAAAAAAAACAGTGATGCATTTTACAAATCTACAATGACTTTATCATTTAATCCAATACAAATTTAAAATAAAATATAACTGAATCCTTCATAGTTTGCCTTCTGTATTCCAAATCTTATTCTTGTGCCAGATGGCTTGAATGTGCCTCAGTTTCCCTATATGTTAAATAAACGGTTTCGATTAGACTCTCTAAGTTTCTTTAGAAGGCTAGCATTCTGTGAGTGTTGTATTTCTTCAGTGGTCTTCTGTGTCTACTCTATCTACTACTATCTCTCCTTTAAGCTCTCATTTGTCAGCTAGGTAGCACAGTGGATAGAGTGCTGGGCCGGAAGTGAGGAAGACTCATCTTTTTAAATTCAAATCTGGCCTCAAACACTAGCTGTGTAACCCCGAGCAAGTCACTTAACCTGTTTGCCTCAGTTTCCTCATCTGTAAAATGAGCTGGAGAAGGAAATAGCAAACCGCTCCAGTATCTATGGCATGAAAAGAAAACCCCAAATGGGGTCACAGAGAGCCAGGCATGACTGGATAACAAGCTCTGAGCAAAGAGCCAACATACTTTTAGAAATTCTTGCTTATATTATAAATCTATTATGTTTTTCCCCTTGATGTCTGGACACGGGATTTCCTTTTGGAGCGACTCCTTCCAACTGGTTTGTAGTGTAGAGTCTTAGAGAGTTTCCTGCAGCATTGAGGGGTTACCAAAGTCAAATGGTCACACAGATGGCAGGGACCAGAGGCATGATTTGAACTCCAGGTCTATCTGATCCCAAGGCTGACTATGTCATGCTGACTTTATTATTATATTCTCCTGTAACATTATTATCACTGATTTTATGTATAATGTTTTATGATTCACAAACTGTGTATGTGCCACTACATTTGACCTACCACAAACCAGCGCAATAAAGTGTGTGGGTATCATTACCTCCATTTGACAGATGGGGAAACTGAGGCAGAGAGGTTAAGTGATGTGTCCAGGGGCATAAAGTAAGTGGCAGAATCAGCATTTAAGGCCAATTCTCCTGATTCCAAATTTGGTGTTTTAACACTATACCAATTTTTCCCAAGCTTATTTAGGCTAGGATGTGCCAAGAAGACCAGAGAAATTGCATGAGGCAGACCTTTAATGACCTTTGGCTTGGCCCCAACTAATTTGATCAACTGAATAATTTCCTCATCACCATAAACTTAGAAGTCTTTCCTTGGTTTGAGAGTCTTTTAAAGAGCAGGTGTGTAATTGCATCTAATTTGCACATTCATATATCAAGATGGGACCCCTGGGGTTTCCTGAGGGTAGTTCCTATCTATGAAATAAGAAGTAAATTGGGATTAGTAGAGAGGAGAAGAAACTACCTATAGTCCATTATTAAGAGGAAGTTTACAGGCAGGTAAGTAAACCCAATAAGCCACCAGTGTCACTGCTGAACCCAGGTGCTGATGGGCAGGGACTAACAGCTGCTCCCTCCAGGTGGATTGTCTATCAATGAGGTTTTTTTTTTCTTTTTAACCAGATGCAAGATGGGAAGAAACAACAACAAAAAATATTTCCTATGCCATAGTTCTTGAACATTATAGTCCAGTCAAGGCTTTTCTAATAAAATAGCAACTCATTTCTAGAATGCTTTATAGTTTTCAACTATTACACCCATTTTACAAATGAGGAAACTGAGATCTAGAGATGTGAAATGACTAGCCCAAAGTCACATAGCAAATGGATATCATTGCCTAGACTAGAACCCAGAACAGACAACTCCAACTCTAGTATTCTGTCCAATATGTTATTCCATTCAACAAACATTTTTTAATTACTATTTTTGTCAGACTTGTGATTTCATTAGTATATAGATGAATTTCCATCTACCAATGCAGGTCTTGGGGATTTGTCTGGGGACTTGAAAGTTAAATGACTTGCCCAGGGTCACATAGCCAGTATACATGAGAAGTAGGACTTGAACCCATCTTTTTTATTCTAAGACCAGCTCTCTATCCTATCTCCTACATCACACTATCATTCAACAAATGTTAATTTCAGCAAAAACTTTGAAAGAGTTGACAACTCTGGGCACTAAAATGACCAACCCATAATTTAGAAAACTATGAAGCATGTTCCCACCTCTTGACAGAGAAGTAATGGACAAGAGATGCAGAATAAGACATGTTTCTGCACATAATATGGGGATTTATTTTGTTTGAGTAGGAGGCAGTCAGGTGGCATGGTGGATAGAGCACTGGGCCTGGAGTCAGGAAGACCTGAGTTCAAATCTGACCTCAAACACTTAGCTGTGTGACCCTGGGCAAGTCACTTAACCCTGTTTTGCCATAATCCATTGGAGAAGGAAATGGCAAACCACTCTAGTATCTTTGCCAAGAAAACCCTATGGACAGTATTGGTGTTCTCTAGTCTACGAAGTCCCGAAGACTCAGACACAACTGAACATATTTATTATAAGGGCTTGGCTTCTCTCTGTCTGTCTGTCTCTATCTCTCTGTCTCTGTATCTCTGTCTCTGTCTCTCCCTGTCTGTCTGTCTCTCGTAGAATTGGAGTGGGGTGGGAAAGCAAAGGAAGATAGATATAGGGTAGCAAAAGAAAAGGTATTTGAGGCATCTTTTTGAAAAAATGGAAAGAAAGGAACAGAAGGAAGACCAGAAGAATGCCAGACAAATAGGACAATGTTCAAAGATACAGGATGATCTCATGATGCACTTAAAAATGAAAGCAAATCTCATGGAATTGAGGCCAGTGGTTTCATATTCAGCTGTTGTTCAGTTGTTTTACAGTCGCGTTCAACTCTTCATGACCCCATTTGGCAAATATACTGGAGTGGCTTGCCATTGCCTTCTCTGCTCATTTTACAGATGAGGAAACTGAGGCAAACAAGGTTAAGTGACTTGCTCAGGGTCACACAGACAGTAAGTGTCTGAGGTCATATTTAAACTCAGGAAGATGAGTCTTCCTAATTCCAGGTACTCTATCCACAATGCCACCTCGCTGCCCAGTAGTTTCAAATACAATCTTTTCATTTGTTTTATTATGTATATGCAAATGCCCATTCTATTTGGAGATTAAATTAAAAATGATAATAAACATAATTTTTGAAAAACAAATATTTGTTAGGTATCTACTATAAGACCACATACTAGATGTTGAGAATACAAAGACAGAAAGAAACCATCCTTACCTTAAGGAGTTGTTTTCTATTGAGAAAAAAACTAACCCATATTTCTGCTCCAAATAAATATATGTATGCATGCATGTACACACATGTACACAAATATATGCATACATACACATATACCTACGTGAACTCACAACGTGCCTATATACACATGTGCACACATGTATACATGTCTATAGTCACAACATACATGCATATACACGTGTGCACATACATATATGTATACAGAAACTCCCAGTACACACCTATGTGTACATGCATGTGCATATACATGTATACATACATTCATATACCTATATTAATATGAACACATATACATACAAACACCAAGACTTACCTTTGCATCTACCCTCTTCTCCTATGACTGCAAATTAGAGATTATAGCAAATAGTTAATCCTATTGTATAAACTGCAGTTCTGAGGCTAATCCTATAAACCAGTTTGGAATGTCCAACTTAGTCTGAACTCCCCTCTGCAGGTCTCCACCAAAAACTAACACAGTAATGTTACCCCTTCGCAATGCACGGGCTGCTTTTTCTCTTGTTTCTTTTAACTATCTCCCATAGAAATCTCATTCATGCCTATGGTTTCAATTACCCAACTTCTACTGATGTGACTTACAAGTCTACAACTCTAGGAGGACTGAACTCTCATTTGATCTCCCCACCCACACCTCCACCTGTCTACAGGATATCTCAAATTAAAATTCAACATGTCTTAAACCATGGTCATTATTTTTCATCCCTATATGGGCTTCTCCTAATTATTTCACTATTGCAATGAATGGTGCCAGAATTCACTCATGTTCCCAGGTTCTTAACCTTGGAGTTATCTGATTCTTCCCTCTCCCTTGCTTCTCATGTCCAATCAAGCACCAAGTTCTATCAAGTCTGACTTCTGAAACATCTTTCACATTGCTGTCTCCTCTCTGTTCCCACTGTCCACTTCCATTTACCTGGACTATTTCATAGCCTTCTTAGTCAACTAGCTTCTAGTCTCTAAATCCATCAGTCTATCCTTTAAACAGCTACTAAGATAATCTTTCGTAAACTCAAATCTCTTCAGATCACTCCTCTGCTCAAAAATCTTTAGTTTTTTTTTTCTACCCACTAAAGTTCAGGTTTCCTTGACTAGCATTCAAGGCCCTCTATAGCTTAGTGCTACTATCATATCTTTCTAGCCTTACTTATTTCTTCCCTCCATGCAATCTATGTACCAGCCAACCTGGACCAGTCTCTACCTTCAGGAGGCCCCCATATTCACAAACTTGCATGCTTTATTTCTCCCTATTCAATGTCCTCCTCCCCCTCTTTCCCTACTTCTTTCCCTATCCCTCCTTGAAAGCTCAGTTTATAAGCCATCTCTTTTCGGACAATTTCCTGGATTCCTATTCTCACCTTCATCTCTTAAGTCAGCAACAGCTTCCCCCCAACTCCAAAATCACAGACCCCTTTGCTTTTGTATTTCTCTAGTGAACTTACCACCTAATACTCTGAAGGTACCTGAGCTGGTACCTTCTCTGCCCTCCTAGACCATATGCTCCATGAAGGCAGTGATCTCATCTTTCCTAAACTCTACATTCTCCTGTTCAGGCA